>JAKWJA010000605.1:0-27500 GCA_027704765.1 Solanum habrochaites
AAGTCCATCATATTGTCTCTGAACTTAAGACCCCCCTCGGGGGGAAAGCATACAATGGGCCCTATACCTGTCTTGTCCATTGCTCCTTACCATGTGCGCTGATTTTTGTGCAAAAGTTTCCAACTTGCTAGCACACTCCGAATGATTGGGACAACACCATTACCTTGGCACCACGTCCTCCAGAATGGCGTCCTCTCCAAGACCACCTCGAACCTCTACCTAATTGGGGTCTTAACTCTGTTTTGGTTGGTCAATACTACTTCCTAAATATGTCTAGTCTCGTCGGGGGTCCACATCCATAACATTCCTAGAGTCAGCATAAGGTCCTCTATTTAAAAATGAAGAAGTCCTGGGATAACCTCCAAAACTCATAAAAAGGCCTGACTGGGCTGGCGATGACCCTCAAAACTAAAGCCCCCTGCAGTGAAGCTGAATAGGACGGGTTGGTAAACCTCCTGAACTCCTGCCCCTCTTTAGTAAGAACCGGGACTCAAACTAACTCACCTCACTTAACGGAACTTCTAGATGTCGGATGCTAACGGTGAAGGGTCGTCTCTTGCTTCACCTCTACCTCATCACACAAAATCCCACTTTCCTGAAATGATTTTGCTTGGTCAGAAGTAGCAAACTACCTGTAAGGCCTGGGATCCGCAAATCTGACCTCATCCTTTCACAAACGGCAAAATCCGCTCTTGTGGACTGAAGCCAAAATCTGAGTGGCATACCTGGATACTGCACAAAATTTAGCCTTATAGGCAGCAACTAACATCTTTTTCCTTGCTCTAGGATCAGGAACTCATCCTCCTGTTCCTATCCCTCAAAGGTCCCGGGGTACATACTTCTACTTCTCCAAAATAAACTAGAGAGTGAGCCCAAGTTAACGGTGGTGCCGCCTGTGTTGGTTGACACTCCAAATAAAACGACCGACAACCCCATTTTGGCATCCCCCTGAACTATAGGTCACAAACTCACAACCCCGAAAATCGTCTACTATATCCATATATCCATCTTTAAATGTACAGCATCATAATCCACCATAAAATCATAAGGCATACTTTCAGATTCAGCACCTTGAGACAGGAGGTTTCAACTTTAATAATTGAGTGAAAAGTTCATGCCTGATCCACTTGTTCATTATAGAACCTGTGTCAATGAGGAAACGTGCCTACTTCCACTGAAGGCATCCATGCGGGAGCCACAAACAGCTTACCACAGCTAAGCCTGCATGTTTGTACTCCCTGATCCTGAGTTGCTGGTGCAGAAAACACTTGAGGTGGTCTGGCCCTATCAGATAATCCGCTAAGAGACAGAAGAACCCGATTAATCATATCTGGGGTAGGCTGGGGGGTATTCCTCATCTTACCCTGCGCTTTTACGCCTTCTTCATCTCTCCTCACTACCCGTCTCATCAGTCGGTGGAGTAGTCAACTAGTCCTATACTAGCTGGACCAGATGTTTTGTTCCTCTACCTCAATAGGGCACTCCTGCGAACCCCTCCCAAACCACGGCCTCTTGCCACTGCTACCACCCTCGAGCCACCGCCCCAATGTTTTGGTCAGACGCAGTTCCCTCTCTGCGTTGTGGTGGTGTTGGCGCAGGTTGTTTGCTTCTAGTTCTACTAAATCTAACCTCTGCGAAATGAGAGCGAGGATGTCAGTTGTATACCAATTTGTAATCACCTAGAAACCAATTGGATTCAGTAATAGCAACGAAAGACAGAAAGAATGATTTTTCCTAAAGTCCTATAGCCTCATCAAAGAAAGTAAGGGACTTCCCTTCCCCTACCTTTCTCAAGACTCTACTAGACTCTTCTTTTGTGATGAGACCAACACCTATACCTCTGAGACACCCAATTTTTGTACGAACGACCAAAATGAGCAGAGTGGCACCCACATTATCCTACTATGTGGCGAACCAACAATTCTAAACCAAAATCTAAACCCGCAACCATTTCCTACCGTATATCATTATGATAGTAAAATAATGCGGAAGATCCAAACTTATAAACTTAATCAACTAATACATTTCTTTCTGGTCTAAGTTTAATACACTTATATCCCCAAAATCTTGAAGTCATCACATCACGACATGTAATCCTCAAATTAACACGTCTAAGAGTTATTAGAATGCTAAAATACGTCAAAGATGTCCATTTCCGACATCAAGACATCAAAGATCAAGACGTGAAGGAGAGAATCCAGCCCGAGCTATGAATACTAGCTCCCCTGAAAGTCTGATGTGCTGGAGACTGGCCTAGAGTTGAGGGGGTCGAAGTCGATGGCAACACTTTCTTTGCTGCACTCCCCACAAATAACAAAGAAGAAAATACAGTAGGGTTCAGTAACATGAACACGTTACTGAGTAGGTATCATCGGCCAACTCAAAATAGAAAGCAATATATACTGAATAATAATATAAATCAACCATAATACTTAACAGTTTGCATCAAAAGGCACAAGACCTTGGCAACAACACCAAAGCCCACCTATCAGGACTCAGCCTTCCACACCATACTCATTTGGGATAGGTTTCTTCTTCGAATTTGAGTATATTACATAATTTTCACAAGATTCCCTTCTCCTTATTATTAATTATCGTGTTGAACGTGACACTCCGTCCCATATACTAACCCGTGTCGCAATGTGACACTCTGATCCAATATACTACAACCTAACCCGTGTCTGAATTGACCCTCCGATCCAATACATAAACCTCCATTATTTTATTTCACTACCTCATTAATTTTTTATTTCATCAATCTATCTTTAACGTCAAGGCGTCATCTCAATAAGATATTGTCAAGATTCAACCAGTTCATCATTCTAAACCCACCACATTACCACTCAAAAAAACATACCAACACAACAATCCAGCAATAGAAGACTTTTACAATACCACACAATACATATCGATCGCTATGTAGAGTTTAGTCTAATACCATAGAAATAAAACAATATAACCTACCTCCACCAAGATCGTGATCAAGCAGCTACCTCTCCATGCTTTGCTTTCCTTCTTTCCACCTCCTCGTTTCTCTCTCCTCTCTCGATCTGTATCTTCTTCTCCCCTTTAAGTTCTTTTTATTTTTCTTGTGCAGATTCCTTTTTCCTTTTACCTAATTAATCCATATAATCAATTTAAAAGATGATAAATAACCCCTTATTTATATCCAAGTTTCCCTCCTTTAACCCACCCCCAGGTAACTAACTCATTAAACTTACCCCCTAATTTTCATATTAATCAATCATAAATGGTCCAAAACACCCCTTTATTAAAAATTAAAAAACTTTTAGTATCGGACGTCTGACAAAGTCGGGGTTTACGTCGCTTGTGAACGGCCGCCTAATTTGCGATGGTCCGTCCTGCCAGTCCGGCACAAAGGTCATAGGTTCAATTCAGTAAGTAAGGTTTGTGACGTCATCGTATCTACTCGGTCCTGTGCTGGAGTTTCCGTCGTGAATTTCAGATAGTTTATCCCACTATCCAGATTTCAGAGTTGAAGTGGTTTTGGAACGAAGACCTCTCGCACGGACCGTTGTGCCTATGACTGTTCTCTACTGTCGTCGAGGTTAAATGAGGAGAGTAGTAGGAGAAAATTTTTTTATCACAAGTCATGTGACGACGGAGTCTATCACGGTCCGTCCGTGACCAATGACGGTTTCGTCGCGTGATCCGTCGACCCAGTCATTTTTATCAAAATTAATGCTACCTGCTCTAACCGCCTAAACAGGTTGTTACATCCGCCCGCTTTGCGTTTTCGTTCTCCTGCGTGGGTCGTGGGTTGCTTATAAATTATCTTCATAACTTACATTAATAATCAAATAGTTGGAACGCCAGTAATTTTACAAATATTCAAGAGTTTAATTTTTAAAACAATTAAAAACGTGGCCAATTTTAAACCTAAAGGTAAAATGACACAAGGGTATTTTGGAGGCCAACGTGTTGGATGAAAAGGGCATTTTGGACCAAATAGGTGGATAGAGGGTAATTTTGTACCATTTTCAATATTTTAAGGGTATTTAAGGCCTTTTTCCGTTTGAAATATAATACAATAACATGTGGTGACTGCAAGATAAAATGATAGGTCACATTCAACAACCAATATGGAGATTGATAGCTAAGTGGGTAAAAAACAAATTGGTGAAAACATTCAGAAGATACTCTCTAACTAAAGATGTTAGCAACCCTATATTTAGAAGTCATTACTCTAAGTTTGTCTAAATTTTTGAATAATTTTATAACCTATTTAAATGAACTACACGAACCTCATTATCATTTCAGTGAGATACGTAGGCAACACTTCTTGGGTTCGGTATTATTCTTTCAAAAAATAAAATAGTTTGTACATAATGTAAGAGTCATGTCTTCAGCTAGACTGGGACCAATGCAGTTAAGAGCATGTAAATATATTCGATATGATAGAAAACACTGACTTTGTGGTAAGCTATAGATTCTTGTGGTACCTCTTATCTATACTTTTGTTATGCTTGAAAATTCTCTTGCATGCAATCAAGATAAGAATAAAACAAACCTCATGGTTTCATGTGCATGGTGTGGAGAGCTTTTAGATCAAAATTCAATTGCATTGCACTGTTGATCTAGAATTTGGCCTGAATATTTTTCGAGGCGAAATTCTGAGTAATGTTTGGTTCAGGAAATGATTGTAGGCCTTTTTTTTACCCGATTGTGCCTTTCAAAGCCTACCAAATGACATTAATCCTAGTCTTCCCATTTTGAGCCCTTGAAACCTTTCTTTGGATAACAACATCTTAGCCATTATCCTTCCGAGTGGTTACATGCACTATCCCTCTCTTGGTCCAACCTTCTTGAGTGCACCAAGAATGTGCAAGTTAAATAAGAGAAGATCCATGTTTGAAATTTCCAAAAACAAAGATATTGAGTCTCCTAAGTCAAGGAAGCAAAAGACCTCTAGAAAAAAAGGAAAGGTAGAAATTAAAGGGGAAAGAAATAAAGAAAGACAAAAATACTCATACAAGGTCAATGAAAGGTGGGAACGAACAATCTCAAACAAAAAAAAAAGAGAAAATTTTATAAGAAAGGAGTGAAATAAAAAAAAACTCCAATAAATAAGGACTCGAAAGAAGTCAAAACAAAGGGGGTGAAAATAAAAAAGAAGAAGGGATCAAAAGCTCCAAAAAATGAGAATTCAAAAGAAGTCGAAAATGGGAAGGACAATGATGACGCCAATGTCGTATCAATCATTCAAGGCACAAATTCAGTGTGAAACTCATGGAGGAATTAAATCACTATTATCCCAAATAAATATTCTACCCATCCCTAAGCCTATGTTACAAGCCAATGACAAGCCCGACATATTCTCATTCTAAATGTTCTCACTTTATTGGAGATTTACATAAGCTCCAAGCATATGATATCACAATTGCATATATTGAACATTCTTACGAGTGTGAGTGCACTTTGAAAATGTCCTCAATTCAAACGCTTTGAATATGTGTGAAATATGATATTTCTTTGTTGTGAGGGCACGTGAAACTCAAGGATTGATACAATTCAAAATCTTTGTTTGAAGCAAGAAGAATGAATCTTGTTGGTCCTTAAGTATGTTTGAGGTACCACTTGAAGCTGTAGGAATTACCTTGAATTCAATATTTATTGGAAAAAGAGAGAAAAAGAATGAGAGATTTGCCTGCAATCATAACTGTTGGTACAAATTGTAGTCAAGATTTCACTGCCTCATCACACTCTTTATTTTTTTTAAAAAAAGAAAAGAAGATAAAAAAGTAAGTAAGCACTTACTTTTTAATATTTTTCAAACTTTTTTAGAGTCTTTTCATTTTTTATTTTTTATTTTTTTAAAAAAAGAAAAAATTGTCTTTTTCCGTTGTGCATTGTAAAAAGTGTCATCAGATTGATCTTGTATGTATGAGACTCATATTTTTACTTCATTGGGTTGTCCGTCCAAAAAATGTGATATATTTTGTCTTTAGGCTTTGAATATAACAAGGAATATCATTTACCTATTTTATCATATTGTGTATTTATTACTGATGGATCTTATCTCAGATTTATTACAGAATTCATAATCCACAAGATTAGAACTACATTTTACCTAATTCCTGGCTCAACAAGATTAAGGGGCTCCCACGACTGGCCGGTCTACACGCCGTGTATTGTTCTTTCTCGTTATACTAAATACTGCATATTTTTTGATATATCTCAAAAATTCACATAATGGTGCTATCTCTCTAGCAAGTTCAAGATTGGAGAATTTGCCAAAAGTTTTAGCTATTATAGAATTTTTAGGAGCTCACAACGTCTCATACGGGAGAGCTTGATAGCAACCTTAAAAATTCCTTCAACCACTTGAGCGCAAAGCCCAACATGCAAATCTTCCCAGCATTGTGCATGCAAGCCGAAACCTCTTCGTACAAATCCTCCATTAAACTTGATTCAATAAACATAAAAGTGTAAGAGTAAAATGTTGATTGCTCAGATGTGTTAAATGTAATTTTTGTACCATTCCTTTTAAAGATCTTTCCTCAATGTGTCTTGACTACGTCGCTAACTAGGGCGATAGTGTTCTACCTAATTGTTTTCTTTTAAGTACAGGAACAGTGAACATTTGGGGTGTAAAACTTTCAATGCAATCCTTCGAGTCAATCCACACCGTTACAGTTGGAATTAATCATCGAGTCCTCCACCCTCGTTACTGTCACGACCCAAAAGATCCGCAAGTGGCAACCCACATTTCCTCTCCTATGTGAGCGAACCAAACCAATCTAATCCCAACATTTCAACCATAATAAACAAAATAATGCTGAAGACTAAAACTACTCAATTACGAAATCAAGTAAATACCTTCCTAAAGTTTTCAATTACTATCCCCCAAAAAAGGGCTATGGGGTCCAGACGGGGACGAGAAAACGAGAGACGTAAAAGAGGGGCCCCGGAAGTCATCATCACAAGAACATCTATCCTCAAATATAAATCTAAGAGTATCTAAGAAACTAAAATAAGTCAAGAGATTGTCCATGTCCGAACACTCAAGACTCAAGACGCGAAGGAAAGAATCTAGAGCCCGAGCTAGGAACATCGCTCACCCTGAAATCTTGATTATGCTGAAGTCGTGCTAGAGTTGCGGTTAGTCCGAAGTCGAAAAGGGCTACGTTTGCTGCACTCCACAAATAACACGAAATAACATACAGTAGGGGTCCATACGAGTCACCAGTACTGAGTAGGTATCATTAGCCAAATTAAAGCCAACGTAAAATAAATAGAAAGCAATATAGATCAGATCAATAACCTAAAATCGATTACCATCACAATAGATACAATAACAAGTACCCATAACCATTGGCCACCACCCAAGACAACTATGGGGACTCATGCCTCTACACACCAATACTCATTTGGAAAAATAGGTTCTTTAATCGAAGTAGATATAACATGATTCAGATTCATTTCTTTTTACTAGCCTGGTATCGGAACGTGACACCCGACACCTCTAACTACTATCCTGGTGTTTGGAAACGTGACAAACCCGAATCCATTACTACTGCTAGTTTCCGGAACGTGACACCCGATCCATTGCTACTATCATCCTGGTGTTCGGACGTGAACCTTTCCCTATCCATAACCTCATTTCTTTAGTTTCATCAGCCTTCTTTTATAACCAGGCATCATCATTAAACAAAGTGGAATTTAAGTTAAGATTCATAGCCTCAATCTTTCCAACCCATTACAATTACATAATGGGGGGGGGGCGAGGGGGGGACTGGGAAGGGTATGCAGGTGAGCATAAGACAATTAAGCATGGGGAGTTAGAAAGAACTTAACACACGGGGGGGGGGGAACAACATAATATCATTCTCTATTTAAGAGTTTACTACGAATAGCATAAACAATAACCTACTTCCAACCGAGATCGTGATAAAGCAAGCTACTCTTGCAGGTCTTTGCTTTCCTCTTTTTCCTCTCTTCTCTCGCCCTCGTTCGTTCCCCTCTCTTCTTTCTTTTTTCTTATTCAACCCTTTTTTCTTTTACCCCTAATTGTCATAATAATTAAGTATAAAAGATGAAAAAATAACCCACTTTTTATTTCAGGTTTTCTCCTTTAACCCCCACGTTAATTGACATTATTAAATTAATCCCTACTTTATAATTATAAGCATGAATAGTCCAAAACGCCCCTTAATAAAAAACTTTTTAATAACCAGAATCCGACCCAAAAAAAGCCAGGGTAAGCAAGCCTTGAAGATCCCCCCGTCCCTGACTGTGAGGTAACGTACTGCATATCCCGTCAAAAGTTCAGAGGAGTTATTCTTGTGGAAAGATTGTGCGGTCCCGTCTGCCATTCCGTCGTGACGTTCAGAAGTCGTATCAGTAATCACTTTTTCAGGATCTAACTAAGTATTTTGGAAACAAGACACCCTCGCGACGTCCGTCGCGCCATGACGGGTCTGTCGTGGGATCCGTCGACCAGACAGTTATTACCAGAATAAGAATAAACCTACTGGCTCAAACGACAGTAATAGTCGTTACAATAGCTCCCATTTAAACCATCGTTCGTTGCCGCGAACGATCAGAGAGAAAAACAAAGGGCCAAAGGATACCCCCTGAATCTGTAAACCGGTAACGCGTTTATTTTTCTTTCTTGCCTATCAAGCCTCCTTTCCCAAGTGGACTCTTCAAAACGTGTCGATCTTTCCATTGAACTAACTAAAACTTTGATGGTTGCAATCTCCCTTGGATCTCCACTTGCGGATTTGTCTATCTATACTGGCAACAGGCTCCTCCTCATAAGTAAGACAATTCTCATAAAAAAGAACTAAATCCCAGATGAAAATGTATTCCTCCATCCCCATGGTACCTTTTCAGCATAGACCGCATGAATACCCACCCAAATACCTCCGGGTGCAGCATCCCTGACAGTCCTGGGGGCCAGGCTAAATCTCATAGCTACCTCCCCCACGCACTTCATAATTCAAATGGACCAATACATCTGACTAAGCTTAATTACATTACCTACAAAATCGCTTTACAACCGATCACCCCTTTCAAGGGTGAAACTTCAGTAAGACTTGTTCACCCTCCCAGTAAACTCCAATGTTCTAACCTTTTTGATCTGCATATTCTTTCTGCTACTTTTGAGTCCGCTAACATGTTTTTCCTGATGCTTTCACTATTAAGCTATCGATTCCCTCAGAAGGTAAGTACCAGGCCAATGGGTCTAACCTCAAATGCATCCAACCACCCAATTTGGATACCTACATCTCTCCCATACAGTTCCTCAAATGGGTCCCTATCATACTTGATTGATAGCTATTGTTTGATGAGAAACTCTGCTAAGTGTAGAAGTTGTATCCCAATGACCACCAATTCTAATCACACATGCACGAAGCATATCTTTTCCAACCTGAATCGGTTTCGCTCAAACTGACCATCTGTCTGAGGTGAAATTGCTGTACTAAGATCCCCCACCTATTACCTAATTCTGCAGCAATGTGTCCACAACTTAGAAGTAAACTGCGTACCCTATCTGATATAATGGAAAGTGGCAAACCCTGCCTCGAACAATTTCTTTTCTATTTCTGATCAACTTAGTTAATCTGTCAAACATTACCAAATGGAGTCCATACCGTACCCATTGTCTTTGTAAGACCAACAACCACAACCACGAAGTCCATTGCATTCTCTCCCACTTCCATTCAGGCATGGACATTCTCTGAAGTGTCCCTCAGCCTGGGTGTTCATACTTTTATTACCTGCTTACCACTCGGGCATTTGAGCAAAAAATAACACATGTCACGCTTCATCTTACTCACATCTTAGCCACCAAAAATGGTTGCTTTAAGGGTCCGATACATCTGGTTGCCCCGGATGTATAGAATATCCCTGAACTATGAGCCTCTGTAAGAATAGTGTTAATCAACTCATCGACACAACGGTGTTACACATATACCCTTACCTTATTCTCAAAACACCTTCCTCATCATTTTTTTGTTTGCTTTTTAAGCCTATCCTTGCAACAACTTATCGGTCGGACCAGATCAGTTTCTCCAGCGGTTTAAAAACTTCTTTCCTTTACTCTTATCAGAAAGGAAGATCTTGCCTCACACGGCCAAAAATCCTCCCTTCCTCAATTATTCTACTTCTAGACTTCTATCCTCATAAAAGTCATTAGCCAATCTGAACCTCGTCTAGCCAATGTGCGTGCTAGAAACCTACAAATGGCTAGACTTCGCCATGCTCCTGCCTTTCTACTTAGAGCATCTTCTCCAACATAGCTTTCCTTTCCCCGATGTACAAGATAGTGGATATCAGAGTCCCCTTCCAGTAGTTCCATCCATCTCCCTTTTCTCAAATTCAAATCTTTCTAGTAAAGACATACTGTAAACTACGATGATCCCTAAGACTTCAATTTTACCCCATATAGATAATGCTCTTGCTTTTAATAATGCAAACACACTTGCATCCAATCCAAATCCGTGGTCGGATAATTTAGTTCATGCCCTTTATTCCCTCGAGGCTAAGCAATTACATTCTTCTTCTTCTCTTGCATAAGCCTGTACCCAAACTAGAATAGGAGCTCACAAAACATTGAAATTCTTTACCTCCACCTGCAGGGTAGAATTGGGGCAGTAGTTCAACACGGTCCTTGAGTTGCTGAAAAACTTTCTTCACTTCGTATACGACCATCAAATGGAACACTCCTCTTAGCCAAATTTTTCATCGGGAAGCAACGGAAGAAAATCCCTTGACAATCGACGGTGTAGCTAGCTAAACCAAGTAAGCTCCTTACCTCTGTACCATTAGTAAAGGTCTTACCCCAATCATCACTCACGCTTCAATCTTGGAAGTATCCACCATCACTCCATCCTTAGAAACCACATGCCCCAATAAGACACTGAATCTAAAGCCAACAACTCACACTTAGAGAATTGGCACAAAGCTTTTTCTCTCTCCCGCAACATTTCCAATAACCATTCTAAAGTGCTCCTCATGTTCGTTCTTGCTTTTTGAGTATACAGTATATCATCAATGAATACAATGACAAAGAGATCCAGGTTTGGCTTAACCTCCCCATTCATCAAGTTCCCTGAAAGAAGCAGGGGCATTCGTAGTCAAAGATATACTAAGAATTCTATAATGTAATGCCCATACCTTGTTCGAAAGCAGTTTTGCCACATCTGCTGCTCGTATTTTTAATTGGAATGATAACCAGATCTCATTCCAATTTTTTGAGAAGGTGTAAGCACCCTTGTAATCTGGGTCCGAACAATCATCAATCGAGACGAGGATCTTTTCTTAACAGTTACTTTATTTTATTTGCCTGTAGTCTATGCACATCCAAAAACTCCCATCCTTCTTCCCCCCCTTCACCATAAAACCGAGGCACCCCATGGGAAGCGATCGGTCCTAATGAGTCCTTTACCCTAACAACTCTTTGAATTTGGAGGACCTTTAACCTCCCTTAAACTCACGGGAGCATCTATAAAGGGGGTATGAATGGGGCGGTACCCGCTCCACGTCATGTAAAAGTCAATATCCTAGCCCGGTGGCCTACCAGGAAGGTCCTGCAGGAAACACAGATCCCAGAAACTCAAGGACTATAACAAACCGACTCTTAAGGTACGTGGGTAGTTCATCCCTGAGGTTTGCCAGAACGCTAAATTAAACACCGCACAACCACTACTCTTTACTAACCATCCTCTTAGCCCAAGAAGAGATGATACGAACTGGATGGGGAAGTGAGTCCCCTTCCACACGAACGGGTTTGGTCCCAGGCTTGGCCAACCTTAACATTTTAGCATTACAATCTAAGATTGCAAAATTTCGATAAAGCCATTCATACCCAAAATGTACTCGAACTCAACCATTTCTAATAACCAAGTCTACAAGATTATTGTCTCCCCACAAAGTCACTAGACACACTCTATATACCCTTTTAACTATGACAGACTCAGCACGCGACTCACCCACCGGTTTAGAAACACGAATATGCATGTCAGCAATCACAATGTAAATTAAGAAAGACCAGGATCAAATGAGGAAGAACATATGAAAATGTGGAGCCAGCAGGAATCACATAATACAGAAGCCATGTAATCACAAACCAAAAGATTAAGCTGTGATAAACCGCTCAATGTCTCTCCATTTTTTTTCTCCGCTTTCCCGACCATCCAGGGAAAGCGTAACAAGGGATTGGGCCCTATCACCCTGTATGCCTGTTGCCCTCCCATGTTTTCTGCAAATCGCTCCAGCTTGCACCGCCCACCCCGGTTGGTTTTGTGACCACCATTACCCTTGACCACAAATGTCCTCCAGAATGGCTTCCAAATCTTCCATGACCAACCTCAGCCCTCTTACTATTGGGGTCTGTACTCTGTTTTGGACTAATCTCTCATATGTTCCAATTCCCCCCATCCATACACTCTCTTCTGGGTTTAAAGCTAGGTCTCCCTGTGAAACGACGGAGTCTGGGGATAACCTCCAAACTCATGAGAAATGTTGACCGTTCCCTGCGGTGGCCCCCAGCTACAAACAGCCCGGTAGTGAAGACTGAATAGGTCCGGGCTGGATAAACCTCCTGAACTCTGCACTCTGGAGTAAAACCACTAAAAACTTCCGCCTTCCCTTACGAAACCGGTCTATTTGCTGATGCCATGGTGAAGTCTCTTGCTTCACTCCTCCACCCTCTCACAAAGTCTATACTAAAGAGGTAAACCACTTCCTTGAAAGTGATTTTGCTGCAGTTAGGTACCTGTTAAGGTCCTGGAATCCTGCAATCTGACCTCAATCCCTTCACAAAGGGGTGAATCCGCTCTGTGGCGAACCAAAGCTGGGGGACATACCTAGAATAATGCACGAACTTAGCCTCATACTAGGACCCGACATCCTGCCTTGCTCTGCTCAGGAACTCATCCTCTCCTCCTATCCCTCAAGATCCCCCCGAGTATATACTTCTCCATAAACACGCTAGAGAATAATGCCCAAGTTCGTAGTGGTGCTTGTGCTGGTTTGACACTCAGCATCCGATCGCCACCGAGCACATTTTTGGCATTCCCCTGAATTTGATAGGTTCACAATTCGATGCCAAATCGTTCTAACTATGGCCCTTGTGTAGTAGTTCATGACAATCGAACAGAAAATCAAGGCATCCTCCTCAGATTCAGCACCCTTGAAGCTGGAGGTTTTTTCAATTTAAAGAATTTACTGAAAAGTTCGTTCTGATCACCCTGGTTTATGGAGGGCCCTGTGTCCAATCAAGGAAAACGTGTGTATTTCAATGAGGCTCCATGCGGGAACACAAACAGCTGCATGGGGGTTTTTTGTACTTACTCCCGGAACCTGAGGTGGGCTGTTGCAGACCCCCTGGAGGTGTCCCTGGCCACTGATCCAGCATACCCTCTAAGATAAGCAGAACCTTAGGAACATCATCTGGGGTAGGTTGTGGGGTAATTCCTCATTCTGTCACTTGCTCATTCTCACTTTTCCCCTTCCTCAACCTCTCTTACTACCCTACCTTCTCAGTCGGTGGAGGAGTCTCCCACACCCTAGTACTAGACATGGGCCCAGGTTGCTTGTCCTCTTCCTCTCGAAGACGTCCTCCTCGACCTAACCACGACCGTCTTGCCAACTGCTCCTTTGGAGCTCGCCCAGTGGGCTGGATCACAGACGCATCTTGTCTTGCCTGTGTTGGTGTTTGGCGCAGTTGTTGCTCTAGTTCTACCATCTGCGAAATAGAGCTGGAGATGGTCCAGATACCAATTTGTATCACCTAGATACCAATTGGATCCAAGTAATATCACGAAGAAATAAGGTGGAATTTTTTTTAAATTCCTATAGCCTCTCAAAGAAAGTAAAGGCGTCCCCCTACCGTTCCCCCTATCCCCCACCGTTCTCATAACTCTACTGAATCTTCTTGTTGTTATGAAGATCAACGAAATAATATGCTCTGATCCAAGTTTTGTTACGACTCCTAAACAAGCCCCGAGTGACACCACTTTACTCTCCTATGAGAGCGAACCAACCCATCTAATCCCAACATTTTAACCGATAATAAAAAGAAAATAATGCGGAAGACTTAAAACTCATTAACGAAATCAATTAACTACTTCTAAATTTTATCAATTACTATCCCCCAAAACCTGTGAAGGTCATATCACAAAGACATCTATCCTCAAATTACGAAATCTAATAAGAGTATCTAAAAAAACTAAAATACGTAAAGAGAATGGTCCATGTTCCGAACTTCCCAGACATCAAGACGCGAAGGAAAGAATCCAGTCCAGGTAGGACAATAGCTCACCCTGAAATCTGATTATGCTGAAGTCTGGCTGAGAGTTGCGTTGAGTCGAAGTCGATGGCACGTTTGCTCTAGCACTCCACAAATAACAAGAAAAGAACATACAATAGGGGTCGTACGAGGCACAAGTACTTCCGAGGTATCATCGGCCAACTCAAAATAGGAGCAATATTATCATACTAATCACATAAATCGCACCATACTTAACAATAACAACAACAAGTACCATAACCATGTTTTTCAATCACCCCCCAAGCACGACTATTGAGACTACTCATGCATCCACACCATACTCATTTGGAAAATAGTTCTTTAAAAAATCTGAGTATATTAACATGATTCAAGATTCATTTCTTTTTTACTATCTTTGTTTTGGAACGTGACAAGACCCCCGATCCTCTCTACTATCCTTTGGGTCTAAACGTGACACCCGAATCCATTACTACTCGCTGGGTCCGAAACCGTGACAGGACACCCGCTCCATTACTACTATCCTGGTGTCGGAACGTGACACCGATCCAGTAAACCTTATTATTTTTTTTAGTTCAACTCAAAGCCTTCTTTTTATTTATACCAAGGCTCAATCATTTAACAAAGTGGAAATTAAGGTTAAGATGTTCATAGCCTCATCTTTCCAACCCATTACAATTACATAATCACCCATTCAATGTAAGCATCCAAATTAAACACTCATAAGAAGACTTTACAATACTACCGTACCCAATACATATCATTCTCTATTAAGAGTTTGCTATGAAACAGCTGAAAAAACCATAACCTACCTCCACCGAATATCGTGATCAAACAAGATACTCCTCAAGGTCTTTTGCTTCCTCTTCGTTCTCCCTCCTTCTCTCGCATCGTACTCGTTCCCCTCCTCTTCTTTCTTCTATTTTTCTTATCAAACCCTTGTTTGTTTTACCCTAATTGTCCCATATAATTAAGTATAAAAGATGAAAAAATAAAACCCACTTTTTATTTCAAGGTTATCTTATCTCCTTTAAAACACCCCAATGTAATTGAATTATTAACATTAAATCCACAACTTTATAATTATAAAAGCCATGAAAGTCCCAAACGCCCCTTAAAAACATTTACAAAAAATTTGACCCAGCCAGGTTCGCAGTCTGTGACAGTTCCGTCACGACTGTGACGTCCGTACCTGCATAGTCCGTCACAAGTTCAGAGTTTTTAATTCTGTGGGAAGATTTGTGACGATCCTTGTGCCATGACGGTCGCCTGCATTTTTCTTTCGTTGTGACGTTTCAGAGAGTCGCTCTCAGTACTCAATTTTCAGTGATTCTAATTGTTTTTGGAACGAGAACCCTAAGAACCCTCGACGGTCCGTCGCGCCCCATGACGGTCCGTCGTGGGATCCGTCGGACCCAGACAGTTATTACGACAGAAGAAATAAAATCTACTGCTGTTCAAATGACTAACAGGTCGTTACAGTTACAAATGGACAATCTCGGTCCATCCACCTCGTTACAAGTGGACAGTCCCCCCAAGAGCCATCCCCCGTGTTAACAGTTGGTCCAATCCCCGAGCCATCCACCACCTGATTACAGTTTGAATAATCATCGCTCATCATCCTCGTTACAGTGGACAATACTTGAGCCATCCACCTCGTTATAGTTGGACAATCCCCGAGAGCCTCCACCTCGTTTATTGGAGGCAATCATCTGGCGTCCACCTTCTTACAGTTTGACAATCATCGAGTCATCCACCTCGTTGCAGTGGACAATCCCCAAGCCATCCACATTATTACAGTTGGAAAACCATCGAGTCATGCACCACATTATAGTGGATAATCCCCGAGCCATCCACCTCGTTACAATTGGACAATCATCGTGTCATCAACCTTGTACATTGGAAAATCATTAGGTCATCCATCAATTGCATTTGCATTGCATTTTTTATTTGCCGATAAAGCCATTGAATTTTTATTTTAACAAAGAATAATTGCTTTTTTTTTCATTTGCCAAGTGGATGATTGCATTTTTATTTTGCCAAGAGGGCCATTACATTTTTTATTTACCAAAAAGGTCATGCATTTTTCATTTACCAAAAGGTTCTTGCATTTTTCATTTATCAAAAAAGTCATTGCATTTTTCATTCGCCATGGTCCATTGCATTTAAGTCACATCTTTCGTTGTGAACTATGTGCACCATATCTTTTCAACGTTCAAAGCAGTCGGTGACAACTTGTGCATAAAGATATTTGCATTTAAGTTTGCTTCTATTTCGTGGTGAAGATTTGCACCATATCCTTTTTTTTCACTGTCCAGAGTCCAAAGGAGACTTGCATTGAAAGAATTTCATTCATCCCTACCAAATGGACATACATTCAAAAACCTACCGTGGATAATCTTTTTTTATTCGTCCTCCAATGGACATACTATTCAAAATCCATACGATGGATAGAGTTTTCAATTCTTTTCATTCTTCCTATCGATGGACATATATTTAAAATCCTGAACCCGATGAATCTCTTTTTTTTTCTTTCCATTCGTCCTACCATATGGACCTACATGCGTTTTATATCCTTCAAATAGATCTTTATTCTTCTATCGAGGACATACATTTCAAAAATCTAAATCTTCCGATAGATCATCTTTATCGACCTACCCGTGGGCGGTGTAGTTAATAATCCTACCTAAACAAAAAAAAATCCCTACCCAAATGGTTATCTCCATTCAATCTAAGCGTAAGAGATGCTAAAAAAACTAATGCTAAACCCTTTTTTCTTTTTGATTTTGTCTAGAACTATTGAGTTTTCAAATTTCATCACACACATCATTCAGTCAGCGTAGTTTTTTTTTAAAGAACACCAAGAAGAGGATGCCTCTCACTTCTTCAGTGGAGCCCCATTGCGGACTTAAACTTTTTCAACAAGGATGCAACAATCCCGTGAAAACATTTTTAGATGCAAGTTCGGTAATCTACCTCTACTACATTTCACAACCACACTTTTATCAAAAGGTCATGTTTTGTCGGGCAAGAAAAAAAAAGAACAAAAACTCAAAATTGATTTGTCAATTTTCGTTGTCCACGGTACCCGATTTCTTTCCATCAATCATATCCAACGAAAGAGACATTGTTGACAACAACCCAATTTTGGGCCTAACATTTTTTCAACATTCAATAATTTTTAAGTGTTTAGTAATTTCATAGTTCAAAATAATGTATTTTTTTTATAATTTAAAAGAGTTATTGATAACTATCCTTATTTATCAATTTAGTAGGATTTTTTATTAGTTTTAACTTTATTATATTTTTTTTTCTTTTCATAGCCGATAGAATCATTCAAACTATTTATTTTTATTTTAATCTTAATTAAATGATTATTTTTGCTAAATTCATATCATTATTCACACATCCTATCCACGCGCACAACACCACACACACACACACACAACACCACACACAGCACCACAGCACACCCACCACACACACACACATATATATATATATTATATATATAATTCTTTTCTTTTATTTTGTTATATTTGTTTTTATATAAAAAATTGTTTTGCTATTACAGGTGAATTTTGCATATAGAGATTGATTAATAATTTTTGGTCTACAATTTCATGCACGCACATTTGGGCCTATTGCATCTTTTTTTTGTTTAGAGTTCTATATTAGTGAGAGAGTCAAAAATCGGGGGGTCACGTGAAAAATTTAAGGAGTAATTTTTCAATTTTGTTCAAGTCTTAAACTATTCTTTAATGATTTATATTTTTTCGGCCATCACCCTCGCCGGAGTATTTTCTGACAAAGGTAACCCCCTCATTTTTTTGAGCTCCACTTCTTACTAATCTAACTACTGCCTTTACTGCCAGAGATCACCCACCACCCAAAACCCAATGCCCTAGCATCCACAACAAAACCTAATACCTCATCGGTTAATCTTCTTTTTCCGACGAAATTCCGCCAGCAAACCACCTTTTTCCCACCTAAAACCAAGCCAACAACAACAACAACTAGAACCTCCCCTTTGGAGCCTAGCCCCGCCCCCAAATAAAAAAAATCCCCACCTAAAACAACCACAAAATCACTAAAAAAAAAACCCTACCCGAGGACGAGATCAGTAGCTCAAATATCCAAACCAACCCAACCCCTGTCTCCTTTCCGACCTAAAACACACCATCTTTGGTTCCACCACCACAACTACTAGAAGCTTCCTTCATTCTCTTCTTCTTACTTCCGAATTTTTGAGCTTCAATCAAATGGGAAGGGTCATGTACTTTACCCCTAAATTTTAGAAAGAAGACTCGAGATCTGTTTCAACGAGACTATCAGAGTGACCACAGTTTCTCTATCACCACCTCCTCTCCTTCGCCCACTGTAGTTTTTGTTTAATTACTTCATCACAGGAAATCGAAGAAGGCGATTTGTTTTTAGCTGATGTTAACACACCTGAAAAGACAAAAATTTCCCACACACAGAAATAAATCAATCCTTTCTACCCAAATCTTTCTACACCACTACCGTCTCCGTTCTCCATTTTTCCGACCCCAAACTCCGGCAGGCGAAGCTCAGGCCTTCCCATTTTAAAAGACAGATATTTAATTTAAGTTTATATATTTTATTTGTTAAAATTGGCCAATGAAAAAACTATCCGTCGGTTTGGAGGCCATCTTATTTTAAAAGACGGAAATATAATTTAAGTTTGTATATTTTATTTGTCAAAATTGGCCAATGAAAAAAACTCTCCGCCGGTTTTGGAGTCCTTTCCATTTTAAAAGATGGAAATTTAATTTAAGTTTATATATTTTATTTGTTAAAATTAGCAAATGGAAAAAATCTTCATAGATTTTGGAGGCCTTCCCATTTTAAAAGACGGAAATTTAATTTAATTTTATATATATTATTTGTTAAAATTGGCCAATGATAAAATCTCTCCGTCGGTTTCAGAGGCCTCCCCATGTTAAATTTGTTAAAATAGCCGATGAAGAAATTACCGTTGATTTCAAAGGCCTTCCATATTCATGAGACAAATTTTTATTTTGAAGTTATTATTTAAGTTAATAATTTTTATTCATAATTAATTTATCACTAAATCTTTTACTAAGTGTGTTTATAGGTACCTCGAGTTGCTTCTCATCGAAGCTGTTCCAAGGAATTTTAAATGTATTGTATTTTCATTTTTGCGTATATTATTGATGTTAGGCAAATCTTAGGCTAATTTTCACATTATTATTTGTGTCTATTGCATTTTTTATAGACTTTTATACATTTTATTTTCTCCTCAATGTGAAAAAAATAATACGTGTATACTCTTTTTATCTTTCGCCTCATTTAAAAAAAATTACTTCAGTCGTCGGACCCCACATTTGTGGATTCGAAGGGTGGCCTAACACCTTTCCTTCGTATACCTGAACCCTTGTCCTAGAATCTAACGTTTTGTAGATATTTTAAATTTTTTTTCCTAAATTAGGGGCGCCTCCTTTAAAATCCATGTATATTCATAAATATTCTTATAATTGATCATTATTCTTTTTTGAGGTCACCTGCCACGACGTTTCCTTTCCCCTCAGTCGATAGAATGGGATGTAAAACAAACAGACCCGACTCAAAATGTAATATCATTACATGTTCCACAACGGGATTTTAACCAACCCCCATTCACTAATCAATTATGAGCCTCCACAAAAGATATTACAAACTTTAACACAATCTACCTTTCTTTACTCAAGTTATAATTCGATTACACAACTTTTGTATCCTTGGGGAACTACAACTCTAAATCTAATGATCTAATTCCTAACCTTCAACGTAAACCCCCCAAGGTAAAATCGTTCAACTCTTTGTTAATCAAAACCTAAAGACAACACTCCAGTTCTGCTTATCACTCACTAACTAAGAATTACACAAGACTCCTTCCGATTTGGTTTTTTATATTCAATTCCACTGGTAAAGCACTTTTTTGCGAAGTAAATTTCTCAGTTACTCTTTTGCTCTTTAACTGCACAAGTATTCTGAACGACATCCCTTCTATTTAAGCACAATTCTTCATAGATTTATTGTTCACTTCAAACTCCTCATTGACTTAAACTCTCTTGACATAA
The DNA here is from genome assembly GCA_027704765.1 of Solanum habrochaites. Lineage (NCBI taxonomy): Eukaryota > Viridiplantae > Streptophyta > Magnoliopsida > Solanales > Solanaceae > Solanum > Solanum habrochaites. The sequence continues at coordinate 20,365 of JAKWJA010000605.1, forward strand.
TGTTCTACTTCAAGTAAGACTGCTTCTTCAGTTTAAACTTCTAGCTTCTTTGGACTTCTTCTTCAAATTACATTCATTGATTTTTTTGTGTTGTAGTCGAACTCCAATATTTCAATCCAGCGGCAACTTGAAGAGTGTTGCCTCAAGTGAGACTCCGTCTTCAATTAAAACTCCTTGCCTTTTTTGAATCCTTCTTGAGATCAAACTCATTGATTCTTCAATTAATCATATGTTTATTTCCACTGGGTTTTCTCATGAAACTAACATCATCAATTTTTTTATTCTGCACTTTTGCCATTATTCATTCTAATAGATTTCTCGTATTTAACTACTCGTGACAATACACCTTTGGACCATATTGACAGATGTATTTAATCTTTCTTTATGTCAATCATTAAAACGACATAAATTCTAACACTACTCATAAAAATGAGCATACCCTGAAAATACAGGATAATATGGACACTGATGTGAGCAGTCCTATTCCTCGAGGGAAAGAAAAATGCCATGATGAATACAACCACTATGAGTCTGAATCAGAAGAAGAGGATAGAGAACTTTCTCGGGATATTTTTATCTCAGATAGAGAAATGAACAACATGTCCTCTACCCAAGGTAACAAACATAACCTTAATGCTTAAGAAACAACGCTAAAACAAGGTATTTGTATGACTAACAATCTCTCACAAAGAGGAACTGATGTTACTGTTATAGACTGTATTCCTGGGGGAAGAGATGACTCTAACAAAGGGATATACAAAGGTAAAAACCTTAATGTTTCCAATGATTAAATATCTATTAGGGAACATAAGAAGTGTCAACACTCAATGTGCCTTCGAAAGGCTTAAAACCATCAAAGCTCAATACAACTATTTTTCGTCTGATTACAAGAACCATTTGTGAGAAGTGATCAAATCATGACTTACATGAGACAACTTGGGATGGAAGGTTATCATTCTAACTCTAATAATAAAATTTGGACATTCTGTTCCAATGGCTTTGATTTAAAGGTCCAATACAACTCCCAACAATAGGAAACTTTTCAGGTATGCCATATAAATACTAGTGATATGTATCATTTGACCAATGATATGCCTAAATGCAGGACAACCCTAAAAAAGGAGATTCGAAAAAAACTTGCGACCATTTAAAATAGGCTGAATGGTCCTTGGGCTGTTGTAGGTGATTTTAATGTCAATTCTAATTCAATGGATAAGAAAGGAGGTTAACACCATAGGGCAGAGAAAAGTCTTATATTTTGTTTCCTGTTTATCTAACTATGGTATTGAAGATGCAGGCTATGTAGCGAAAATTGTAACCCCATGCAATAACATAGGAGGCTCTAATACTATATGGAAGAGATTGGATAGACTTCTGTGTAAATTTTCTTAGTTTGATCAGTTTGGCAAAACCACTGTTACTTGCCTTCCTAATGCGTGTTTGGGTTATGTTGTCCTTCTTTTACATTTGTCAACTCTAATGATTTTATAAAATATTCAGGTTTCTTTTAAATAGGATGAGCATGAGGGGACTTAAACGGGGTTGAGATTCAGTGGGGTGAAGGATGGCTACCTAATCTAATGTGGACTTGCAACTAAAGTTAAAGAGATAACCTGAGGTCAAACATATGGTCGAGAGAAAATATGTGCTATCTATGAAGAAGGATGCCAAAAAATATTGAGAAAAAAACATTTTGCTGTACTGGAGCAAAATTTGATGCGTAATAACTGTGAGAGACAAAGGGTTGTTGACAAAAAAAGGTGAATATATCCAATGCCTCACGGTTCAAGATCTACATTATCAAACAAAAAGCAAGAGTGAAATGACTTATGAGGATGATCAGAATACTGCCTATTTTCATAATTCGTAAAAGATAGGAGAAGGAAATTCACATGAAAAAATTCAAGATGAACAACTCACATGGGGAGATAGAAAGGTAATGAAGGGCGCTTGTGAGATATTGACAAAGGAACTTTGGGAAGTGACTCTGAGTGCTTAAGGACCTAGATGAAACTTAAGAGAATTTCCCCTTTGTTAGTGATGCAACCAATATGGAACGAATTGTCGTTCCATCACAGAATGAGATTAAAGAAAGTGTTGTCAGTATGGACCCGGATAGTTTGCCCCCGTTAATGATGTATCATTTGCCAAATTTTCATGTTTTTTGGGATATTATTAGTAAAGACATTACTTTGTCCATCCAGGCCTTTTCCTATGGTGCACCACTTCCTAAGAGTTACACTCATACTTGTATCATCATGTTGCCCACTTTTTAAAGACATTAGACCTATTAGTATATGTAATGTGATTGGAGAATATTTTCCAAACTTCTTAATATAATGTTAAGTGTCTTCCTAATGTTATTAGTGGTAGTCAGAGTGGCTTCGTTAAAGAGAGGGCAATTACTGAAAATATTTTGTTAGCACAAGAAAGTATTCATGATATTGCCTGCCCCAATACTGAAGGTGATGTGGCAATAAAGTTAGATATGGAAAAAACATATGATAGAGTTTCATGGTCGTATTTATGCATTTTGATGAGGAATTTTATTTTTTGTGAAATTTTGATTGACTTGATTTATAGACATATTTTGAGTAATTGGTGCTCTCTTCTAGGGAATGACACTATATATGATTCTTTTTCAATTCAAAGAGGGGTCTTCCCCCTTCACTCTTTATAATTAGTGTTGAGTATTTGTCTCAGAAAATTATTAAGATCTCTCTTAGGAAAGCCTTCATTGGATTTCATGTGAGAAAGAAAGGCCCTCTTATTAATCACTTTGCATTTGCTAGCTATATCATGTTATTTTCCAATGGTTGCATAACATCTCTCAGGATTCTTATGGGCACGCTGGCCGAGTACAAGAAGATCTCCGGACAAATGATAAACAAACACAAATCTTGCATTATTCTTGCTCCAAAGGCCACAAAAGAAGATATTTCAAGAATTGAGGGAATCACTGGTATGAGCCACAAGAACATGCCTATTAAATACCTCAAATGTCCTCTTATGCGAGAAGGAAAAAAGGGTTTTATTTTTACTGAGATGGATGAAATGGTATTAATGAAGACGGGATGACAAGCCAAACTACTCTCAATTGGAGGAGGGTTGTTCTAATCCAAACTGTCCTTTTTGCACTCCCTATTGTTCTCCTAGTGTTGGGAATATCTTCCGTCCTTCACATAAGAAATATCATCAATTCTGCATTCGGACTATGTCAAAAAAACATAGCAAGAGTAGTATCAATACAACCACACATACTAGTAGGCATCATCGGTCAACCTAATGCCTACTTCATAATATAAGAAAAGAATAACAGGATCATGCTCGGACCACTCTCTTCTCCACCCTTACCCCTTTTTCATAACTTATTCAACTTACACCAATGCTCAACATACTAGACATTTTATGTTTTGTTCCATCCGCTAACACTATGGTTCTATCGAATCATAGCCTAGACATGCTAACCATATTAGATAATCCTAAGTACCGCTCGCCCCTCTCCTACCACTTGATCATGTCATATTCTTAGAGTATCGTCACCTTATTTAATCCCAAGCAATATAGTTTCTCTTACTTCAATCTATGAGTCTATCCCATTCTCCTTGGGTACTTATCCAACAACACCTCAATAATTTTCTCTTGTCTTTCCAGCAAATACACCCCATGTAACTACGTAACTTTTGACCGAAGTTAAATTTTATACCCCTTTTAGAGCTTAAATATTTTTTATAAATATTTTGACTTTTATGCTATTTTATTAAATTTATTTTTAAAATATTTGAAAACAACAAAAATATAATCATTTTTAAGGTAAGTTTTATGTTTAATTATTTAAAAAAGAAATGAAAAGTTACAAAAAATAATACGTTTTCTTTAATTAAGATTAATGATAAGCTAGATTTCGAGAAAGAAATTCATTTATTTTCAAACAGACCCATTACTATGTATTAGTAATGGACTAATCCTTGTATATTAGAATGACTGATAGGGTCAAATGATTATTTGGTTAATTCTCATCGAGGGGAGGAATCGAGAGAAATGTGAATAAGATCTCTGTATTTTTGTTCATCCTTTGTGGAAATAATATCTCGGATTTGCAGCGACAACTCAGTATATCTACTATATGACCATGAACTAAAATATGTCGAGGGTTAACTAAATTTGAAGGGCTGCGCCTGGTACTAGGTGGAAATCATACCCAATCGAAAAAAAGGATGTTATCCAAAACGCAATTATTTCGAGTAATGTAGTAAAAATGACCTTTTGACCCTGGGCTTTTCTGGCGCGACGATACAAACCGTATTTAAAGTAAGTGTTATGATTTTAGAGTAGCCATTCAATTATTCCTTTATTTTGTAGTTAGTGAATTTTTTATAATATAATAATAAAAATGAGTACTTACCATTAAACCACTTCTATACCATTTCCCCAACAACCCTCACTACATATACTCATCCTAACACTTTATAGAACACACAACAATCTGCAAAAGAAAAGAAAAAAGAAAGAAAGAAAAACGTAAAGATTAGAAGCAAAAAAGAAAAAAAGAATCAGAAAGAAAGAAGCAAAAAGAAGGAATAAAACATACAAAATAGAATGAAAAAGGAGAAAAAAGCAAAAAAAAATGAGCATCATAAAAAAATCTGCACAAGAAGTTAAAAAAAACATTCATATTTATTTTATTTTCTTTCAAAAATTTACCTAACACATTTATATCTTTTTGTACCTTTTCTTTATTTTCATATAAATACAATACATTTATCATTCCATACAATCAACAAAAAAATTATGGATGTTTTTAATCAAGATATGGTCAATATTTTGTGAAACTTATTCTCTTCGTTTGAGGTATAACTTTGCCCTACACTCGTCAAGGTATTAGTAATTTGAGGTAAATTTTTATGATTGATTAATTATTTTATATTCTGTTTTATTTATAATTTATGAACGAATATGGGGGTTAAAGAGTTATATCTTTGTTTAACTTAATGAATGTTGTAGCAGTGATAGCTTATTATTTTCTATTATTAAATGAAATGTCATGACATGTTCTTGTCGATATTTGACAATGATAAGAAATTAGAATAGTGAGGCCTAAAATAAGTAAATAGATTAATATTACTCTTTATTTAGCAATCCAAAAATGAGATTGTTTTATGATCAGATTATTTTGTTCTATTAGAAAGTTTATGTAATAATTGACTTCAAACCTACGAATAGTTAAAAATAAAAAAATTATATGAATAATAAGGAATAGATTTAAATCATTTTATCAATCAACAAAAATAGATTTTTTTTGGACACTTCAATATGTTTGTTGGTTAGCCCAAGTTATGTTAACTTTGGCATCAATTTTAAGAATAGTAAAACAAAAACAATGATATGAAATGCGTCTAAAATTATTTTAGGTAAGTTTAGCATTTTTTTATTTAAAAAAATATGACTTGGTCGGTTACCAACATGATTCGAAGTGGATAAGAAAAATAATAATTGTAAACATTGAAAAGAGGAGTAATTTTTGTTTTGTGACCGCTAAACTCTTTTGGTATCTCTGATATATATGTTATACTTGAGAAAATGTTTTGCTATAAAGTTATCGGTTTGAATAACGTGACTCATTGTTGCCTGTGATGTGGCCGTGACTTGTAGACGTAAAGTTTCAATGGAATGATTCTGATCTAGAACTTGGCCTAAATGTTGGTTAAAGTGAAATTGTGAGTAACATTTAACTTGGGAAATGATTATATACTTCCTTTGATCCTATTGTACCTTTTCAAGCCTACCAAATGATATATTATCACTAGAACTCCAACTTTGAGCCTGAAAATTTTTTATTTGAATAACCACAACTTCACATATATCATTTTTAATGATAAATGTACTATTTTCTAGATCTCACCTCCATGTGTGCAATATCAATTAGATACACAACGCCAAAATCTAAGTTGGATATCAAAGTGAAAAGACCAAATATTTGCAACTTCAAGCAAAATGACAAAAATAAAAAAAGTTAGAACAAAAAAATTAAAGGAGAGAAAATGGAAAAAAAGAAGAAAGAAAAATGAATGGAAAAATATTTCAAGAAAACAAATATAAAATAAGAAAAATGAAAAAACATCGAAAGTTATGCAAATTTTAAGGTGAAAATAGTCACTTTACCCAAAATGAATATCCTACTTTTATCCAAACCTACATTACAAGCCAATAACAATTCCTATTTGATACTATTTTGTGTGTTCTCACATCAATGGATACTTACATAAGGAGACTAAGCATATGATATCTCAATTTCATAAATTGAATAACTTTTCGAGTGTGAGTAATTTTGATATAAAACGTCCTAAGATCGAGACACTTCTATTGTGCTATGTAGGACTTCATTTATTGCAAGTGCACTTGGAACATGAAGATATGAATAATTTTATACCTTAACTTAGGCAAGATGACCTCAGTAAATAACTTAAGTATACTAGAAATATATTTGTGAAATTGCACGTGATACTCAAAGTTGACCTCCAAATTTGTCTGCAAAGTAAAAAAAATGAAGAGGACTCATATGGCACATGCTAAATTGTTTGTACCAATTAATTAAAACATTGTCAACGATGAACTGAGTCATATATAAAAAAGATGTCTTTTGTAGAAAAAAATTAAGAAAAAAAGAAAAATAATTTTTATATTTTTATAAAACTAACTTTTGCAAACCTGATTCTGGTGACGAGATACGTAGGCAGTCATACAATAAGGCTCGGTCTCACAGAATAAAATTTCATATCCTTGAAGGAGTGAAATTTTACCATTTTTATAAAATAAAATCAAAAAATTAAAAGATAATAAACTAAAAAGAGTGAAGAAGTTCCTCAATTTTAAAAACCGGGTCATATTTTTATCATTCTCATTTGTAGGGAATAAGTACTCTAGTTGCATTCTAATCTTAGGAACAAACACTGGATTATCTTTAATTCTAGGGAAAAACTCCCTAATTGCATTTTTTTCTTCGGTGCTAATATTTCTCATTCATACTAATAGTGTAAATAATATTTTCCTAGTGCAAACTGGGGCCAAAAAAGTGTTGTGATTTTATTTGATGATTCTGTTAAAAAAAGACCCTCTTAAACAATGGATATTAGAGT
>JAKWJA010000605.1:32500-58344 GCA_027704765.1 Solanum habrochaites
CACACAAATGATGAAATAACAACCATCACCCACGAATCCCCCTTAATTTTTTTCACAGAAGAGACCAAGTTCAGCCCTAGTTCTTAATTAGGGTTCGCCATTAGGGTTTTAAACCTAAATTGCTAAACATTTCATAATGATTTTACTTGTGATAGAGTAAAACTAGCATAGACCGAAATTCATCTCTTCTACTGGATAATTTTATGATTAATGAAGGATTCTACTCAAAAAAATTCTAAGAACACTGGAGCAATCACAATTTTTTACTCAAGCACTAACCCCAATACCAGGATATGCATATAACCTTACCAGGAATTGATCGATATACGAAGGTCGTAAATATCTATACTATCAATTTCATATTACACGATAAGCAGGGACTCACAACTACTCAACGCATAAAATCTAATCCTCTAGGGACGGCTCTAAAAATTGTACGGAGTTTGATTCTTTCCATCTTTTCAGGATTCACTAAGATATTTGGAATTGGACAAGATTGAAGAGGTCCGCAATCCCCCATAGAAAGTCCTTCTCCTTCTTTTCCAAACTTGAATCGATTTCTAGGATTTCTAGGAATTTACGAACTATATGTTCATTTTTGGAAGATAGTTAGAAAAATAAGGATTTCTCAAATTTAAGACTCTGTCTCGTCACTCCCACTACAGTAGGGACGTAAGTTGCCGTTTGCAAGGCCGCCGCCCTATTACCTATTCCGCTTTAACGGGAAAATGGATGCCATCTGTATTTTCTGTTCTAGATTTTTTCGCCAGATCTCCCCCTTAACAGACCGACCTCTGTGCAAAGTCCGTCACCATGCTGTCAACCTCGCTACCCCCTACCACACCGTGAGTCCGCCCCGACACATGCCATAAAGCGGAGCGTCCGGGATATGCCACGGACCAAGAGATCAACCTCGGGACACAGGTAGCTACTTTATTATAGGCGAAGGGAGCGGCCGATAAAGAAAGTTAGGTGGACAGGACCTACACCTAAGAGAGTAAGAAAAGGGGTGGCCACCCTCAAGAAAACGGTACAGAGATATCCGGCACGAATCCGTCGATCGGTATAAATGAAAAAGGGACGCAAGGGGGTTAAAATAGCATTAGACAATTAAGGATATACGAAGCTTCAACGTTAGAGTATAGCTTTATCAAAGCCAACACACGACAAGGGCATTTTTCCCGTTTCTCTCCTAAGCTCGTCTCCCAGCACAAATATCCCAAACTCTCTCAATCACTCTCATGATATCGATTCTCAGGTATCTCTTGTTCATGGGCAGTCTCACGTTACATCCTTACTTGATTTATTAGTAATGCACAATATTAAACTATAATCGAAAAAGGTTTTGCGATAGTTATTTTTGAAATTTTCATTAGGTGATAGCATGTAGGAATTGTAGCATGCCGCTACTTCCATTACGCCCCAACGGTAGTTACACTGTAAATCCTAAAAAAGAGAGAAGGTGAACATGCAGGGGCTGACAGAACCATTTCACAAAAAGAAGGCTCAAATGGAGTAGCAACGAAAAGTGAGAGGAAGAAAGAGGAGAGGAGAAAAACTCACGGTGGAGAAGAAAAGTGGTTGGGGAGAAGTTGAAAATCCATCTTACCATGAACTCAGATTTTGAAACAATTTAGGGGCCATGTGGTGAAATGAAATACTTTGCTAATTCTTGTACCTAGGATAGTCAATATACCTCCCCCCTCCCTGATATGTTGAATGATGAAAAACAAAAAAGATGGGGAGAATTTTAGGACGAAAGATGCCGCTTCGTGTTGGAATTCGTCCTAGATGGAAGGCGATGGTTAACGGGATGGCCCAGACTAGTCAAGCGTGGATCCCTTTTTTCAAAAAAATTCATTTTTCATTTAGGCTTCCCCTTCCTATCAATATGTGTACCTACCTTATCTTGTTTCTCCATACGTTCTCTCAAAGACAGTCAAAATTGATAGATAATGCACATTCGTAGGTTTTCTCCCCCTCCCCCATATGCTAGCGAGGAGAGACAATCACAATTATCAAAATACAGAGTTTGATGTGAGGCGGGATTTCGGTGTTGCATTAAGGTGGAGGATAAATCTTCCGGATTTCTAGCCCGTTGGATCGATTTGGGTGGCGCTCGAACTTACTGACGCGCTCCCCAGATGCCCTCTATTATAGGGTTGAGGAAGAATTATGATATCTTTCACTGATTGAGTGGGACGACCCCTATCCGGTAATTCAATGTGGGGATGGTTGATACATTTCCCTGAATGTTACAGACTATCAATGGAGGGTGGAAGGTGCCAAAGAAAGGGTTCCCACATATGGAGTTACGAGGCTAAGCTTAGGGATGAACATGGAGTTGATGCGGGACAATATGTGGATCTCCTGATAAATGGGATCAGGTTTACCTTGGTCAACGTAGAGAGCCTACAATAGTGCTTTATTGGTACACTCGATGATAAGAGGTGGTTACACTTGGTATTCTAGAAAGATTCATTATCGAGTGACTTGCACGTACATCACTTTTCCTTGGGGCTGTAGTGATGGAGTGTGTGTACAGGTATTCAGCTGAAGTGTGGAGGCATAAAAATCTCGGAGTGAAAAGATATTCTTCGGCGGCAACAAGAAAAGCCTTCTTCTTCTGGTTATCATTATCGCCCTATACCCTAAAACGGGGGCATGGGGAGGGTTCCATTGCCCGATTGTTGAGAGGTATATCTAAGAACAACCTTTCACCCTTTTTGATTCGGGTAAGTTTGATTTCTATGAGTAGACGAAGGAGGACGAGCAGGTAAGCAGATGCAGCAGCACGGTGGATGACAGGTTTATGATGATGAGGACGCCCACTCATAGGTGCACAGATTAGGAGGACTTGGAGATGTTTGGGAGAAGATGGGCAGTGGTTACAGTGATTTTACTCCGGTCCACCGAGTATGACCCTAAGTCGAGATGCTCCGCCGCTAGCTGACACAAGAAGAGGGAGGAAGGTTGTTGAGATTTGAGGACCGCCTACCATGGAGGATGTGAAAGACGGTGAAGGCACCCATTTTCTCTTACGTGGCGTAAAACCAGGCTCGTCCTACACTTAGCCCTCATACTTCAGGTTATCTTTCCACGCGGAAAACGAGGCACTTGGGAATGAAGGTGACGCCTCTGGAGAGCTATGATTTAAAACATTGACACCACCTAGTCTGAGAGCCCTTGATTTGATTCCCCTTCATTCTCTTGGCTTGTATTTAGGACAATTTATCTTGGTATCTTCCTTTCGAAAGTCTAAGTCTTTGTGAGCACATGGATTCTTGTCTTTGGCTGTTTGAAGCGCCCTTTTTTAAATTTTTAATCCCTTTAGTTTTTATTTTCTATTCTTGAAAACTGCGTTTAAAGAGTCGGTAGGGGTGGGTCGGATTCCATTACGGCTTTTTACATTTGAAAATAGGGAAGAACACGAAGTTTCTGTAGGGGTTGTGGCGTCTGATGTTGCACTTTAGGGGGATGATAATCCTGCTTGTAGCAGAAACACCGTCAGCGGGAAAAATTCCGCTGCAAGATAAGAAAGACAACAGAAAACTTGATCGGAATCTCTAGGTACTTTCACTCCAATCTTTTGTCGACCTCTCTTTTTCACCATCCTATCGGGCTTATAAATTTATTCCACTAGGACACGCGAGGTTCGTGTTCTAAAGCAGAAAAGTATCTTGATACCACAATATTCACATCTCTAGGAAATATCTTACTAGAATAACCTTACAATTACAGAGCTCTACATTTAAGTAATTAATTTTAGGCTCCATCCAATAATAATACTTCCACATACGTAATTAATTCATTCGGCGAGAAATGTAAAACATAAATATTTTCAAACAACAATGTGCAGTATAGTTAAATTCAAACAATAAGGCACACGTTTCCAATTATTTCAGGAGGAAAGGGACACACGTTCACAGTTCTACAATTATGACGCACACGATGTTTAAATTTTCGTAATTAGTTCGTCCCATAGATGGTCATTACTGACCATCGATGTCCTTTATAACCTATAGAGCCAGATACCAATTGGAACCTTCCAATTCCAATTGACTTGTTGGTGTTGTTGGTTGATGATATGACGTTAGTCTCACAATCGTCAAGATCCAAGTTGAATTGGGGACGATTACTAATTGGACTCAACTCATTCCACAACCGCCGCACGTCCTTCGCTGAAAATGAGTTAAAGGAGTGGAACGACTTTTTAGAATTTTCCTAGTCTCTTTTAGATTAAATGTGGACGTCAACACACCAATCCTCAAAATTCTAGTTCACGTTTCTCTCTTGTACGGGGAGATAAATAACCTATGCTCTGATACCAATTTATCACAATCCAGTCCACAATATGTGCGGGGCACCCACTCTAAAACCTATGTAGGAGAACCCTCATATCCTAATTGAGGAAAACATGCGAAAATAAAGAAAAATGACAATAATGTTAAGGAGATTTAATAAATAACACTTTTTTAAAATACACTTTTTATAAAACTTGTAAAATAATTTGACAACCCAGGGATCTTATCTAAAAACTACAGAGATACTACTATAGTGATGTACAAAGATGAAATAAAAGAGCACAAGTACCACCATGCGGAAAGAAGTGTTGAAGTTGCTCGAGGAATTCATTGTCTTCACCTAATGAAATATCACAAATCCTGCATTCATACTATATCAAAAATACAGTACAACCACACATACTGGTAGGCATCATTGGTCAACCCGACACACACCTTATGATATAAAAAAAGAATAATAGGATCATGCTCGGATCGCTCGCTTCTCCACCCTTACCCTTTTTTAAAAACTTACTCAACTACTAACCATTTTCTGTATTATTCCAACCGCTAAAATGTCAAGTTCTATTAAATCATAGCTTCTGCTAGCCACTTTAGATAATCCCAAGTACCGCTCATCCTTTCATACCACTTGATCATGTCACATTCTTAGAATATTATCACCTTATCTAATCCTAATCCATAAAGTTTCTCCCTATTCATGCGTTAGAATAAGACAAGCAAAAACATCACCAATATCGGAGTATAACATGTTTTTCACCACAACATATCACAAGTAGTTGGTCCTCTCATGGAATCCAATCCCAAACAGTTAGCTTACCGGACGTGACAATCCGTCAAGTTCATTGTTAGAATGTGGCCAATTGTGATCCCAATAACAACATCACAATCATAATACAAGACATCATGATTTGCAGACTATATCATTCCTATTCAGTTACCAAACAAAACGTGATCTATATTTGTGACATTTTTTATATACATACAAGTACATAACGAACGAACGAACATGCTACATCCATCATCAGGAATACCAACCAATCACTACAAATTTCCCTCCCCTCCCTCCAAAAAAAAAAACTTTATCACTCAAATTTACCCCTTGTTCTTCTTTAAGGTTTTAAATCTAAATTACTAAACATTTAACAATGAGTTACTTTGGTAGGTTTAACTTAACATAGATAGAAATTCATTCTATTTTGCCAGATACCCTTAATTAATGAAGAACTCTTGTGAAGAAAATAATTAAGAACACGAGATCAATCAATTTACTTCGCGACACAGCACTAAACTGATAGTTGCATGCATTATAAACTTTCCCATGGAATTTACTCAGTGCACGAAGGTCCGCACATATATCATATTATCAATTTCGTATATTACACGATAAGTACGGATTCACAACTACCATAAAAATCTAACCCACCTAGGCGCCAAGCAATTTCTACAGAGTTTGAGTTTTCCAGCTTTATGGGTGTTCATATATTGGAATTTGACCAAGATCTCGCAAGATTTACCATCCCCACACTAGAAAAATCCTTCTCTTTCTTTCCCAATCTTGAAATAACTTTTCTGAGGTTTCTTGGGTAATTTACAACCTATATGTCATTTTTTGAAGAATAAAAAAAACACAAGGATTTCTCAAATTTTTGATTCTGCATCGCCAATCCCGCTTCAATGCAGAGGGACAGTCTTCATAATTTACGTAGATTTTTTCCCTTCTCCATTAACGAAGGTTCGGGTTGTTACATTTACACCATTTTTAAAGCTTAAATATTTTTTAAAAATTTGAATTAAAATTTTTCAGCTTATTTTAGTAAGGTGACTTTTCTTATATTTTACTAGTTCAAAATAATTAATTAATGTTTTATAAAATAACCTAACAATACCCAATAGCCCTACCCACATAACATGTCCAACTCAGGGCAGGATCTAATGGACAGGTGGGGTGTCACTGGCACTTAGTGATGTAGAGAAAAAAACGTTGTGTAGCTGACAAGTGTGTGTGGCATAACTTCGAGCGAGTCGGGCAGACTGATGTCCTCCGGACGAGCCCAATGGCGCTGCCACACACACCATCAGGAATTGACAAGACGAAAACAGGAGCAAAGACAGCACGATCAAACAGGATGTCTAACGCATGTCATCGCAGCACAACGGACAAAACAACATGACAGCACAAGAGAACAGAACAAGCCGCAGCAGAGGAAGCAGCAGGCAGAGACACAAGAGCATGACTAACACATAAATTGAGCAGATGGCAACAAGGCCGCCGCCTGGCCACACACACGAGCAAGACAAGAACAGGGAAGGGAACGAGGCCAGCCAGGGGAAACCCCGAGCCCAAGGGAGAAAACCGGCCACAGGAAAGGAGTGCGCAATGCATAAAGGGGACAACAAGAGACAACCCAATACAGAGAACGACGACACCAACAAACAAACAAAAGCAACAACAGCACCACACCACCACCACCAACAACAAAAGACAACACACAACAAAAAACAACAACAACAACAAAACCACCACAAGCACAACACAACACAACAAAACACACACCACATCCACAAGGTGTATACCGCACCCACCACACCGAACAACAAACAACAATAAACAAACATCAAAAACACAAACCTAAAATAATAACAACAAAGGACAAGAGCAACAAACAAGCCATTCTCAAGAACAGAAAAAACAAACAACAATAAAAAACAACAATAATAGCAATAACAACAACAACAACAACATCTAAAAACACTAACCAACAACAAAACAACAACAAACCAAATCATCAACACACAACAACAACACAGAGAAGAGGAAGAACACAAGCAACAACAACCAACATCAACAACAACAACAACAACAGCAACACATAAAACAATAAAATAACATCACCAACAACACTATCACCACTAACCACCAACAAAAACAACATCAAACAAACAAAAACAACAGATAGTAACAACAACAACAGGATAAAGCCACACAAAAAAAATGTTACAAATTACCAAAACAACCGCCAGAAGATCCAAAAAAACCAACAACAGTAGTAACAACAACAACAACAACAAAACACACTACACACTATACAAAACAACATAGCAAGAGACCCAACAAGAAGAAACAACAAAAAAGAAAAAAAAGAACAGGCAGGAAAAAACAACAACAACAAGAACAAGAGACAAGAACAAAAAACAAAAACAAGAAAAAAGAACAGCGCAAAAATAGACAACACCAAAAAAAAGCACAACAAAGAACACCAACGAAGAGACACCACCACAACACACACCACCAACCACAATACCAACAAACACCGAACACACAGAGCACCACCACCACCACCACGGAACATACAAAAAACTTCAACAACAACAAACACAAACACCAACAAAACACCAACAACAACCAATACAAGCAAATAACAACAACAATAATACTAATGGAAACAACCACACAAATACCAACAGCAAAGAGCCCCCCACCACCAACCACTAGCACCAATACCTCCAACAAAACAAATACAACAGTAACCAACACAACAGTTTAGCAACAACAACATAATACTAATACAAACCACGAGTAACAACAAACAAACAAGCAACAACCAACAAAACAAATAGAAGCAACAACAAAAAAAAAAGAGGAAACAACACCCAACAACCGGGAACTAACAACAAACAGCAACAAACAACACCCAACAAAAATGAAAAAAAACACCACACAACACGATCACCGAACCCGACAAATTACATGCAACACAACAATCAAACAAACAACGTAACAACAACAACAGTAAGCCAAAAAAAAATATACCATATTTTTTTCAAACATCCAAAACAACAACAACAGTAACAAACAATCAACAAACAACAACAATAAACAAAAACACTAAAAACAACAAACAAACACACACCAAGACCAACGATAAACCAAACACCAAAACAATTGGACAAACAATCAATACAAGCGTTAGCCATCCACAACACACAAAAACAACAACAACAAACAATAGACAATATTAACAAAAAACACAAATAACTAATAAAGAAAGGAAATAAAACAAACAAAAAAAGGAAAAAAACAGACCAAAAAAACAAAAAAATTTTCTTTAAAGCAAAAAAACAAAAAAAACACCAAAACCACAAAAAGAAGAACACAACAACAATCAAAAACAAAACAGGAAAAAAGATAACAACAACATAAAATTAAAAACAAAAAAACAACACCAACAACAACAAACAACAACAACAGCTAGCAAAAAACAAACAACTACAGCTTTGCAACAACATAGGCAACAAAACAATGACAACACACCGACATATGAAAATAACAACAAACCCCAACATCAATAACATTAGCAGCAACAACAATAATAGGCAATAGTGCGCCACAACATAACAATAACAATCAACAACAACAGTCACATCAATAAACAATAACAACAACAGTAACAACAACTACACCAAACACATCACTAATCAAGAACAAGACACCAACAACAAATTAAAACCAACCAAAAAATAAAAGAACACAAAACAACAAAAACAAACAACAAACAACACAACACAGAATAACTAACAAGAAACAGCCACAATTAGCAACCCACAACCAAACCATCTAACAATAGAAACACCAACAACACGCTCCAACCAACATTACAAATCAACAATAGCACCACCCCCACCACCAACAATTCATGTTACCCAACCCACCCACCACACCACAATTTTCAATATAAATAACAACGAGGAAAAAAACAAAGACATTACGGGGAACAAGACCCACCAGCACTGCAGCAGAAGACCAACAAAAACAACTAATGAACAACAACAGCGATCACGCACAACTGTTTAAAACAAAACTAACAAGCCAGCAAAACAGAGGCAACAACAGCAAAAAACAAAGAATTGTGAATCATACCGCTAACACAACAAACAGAACCAAAAAAAAACAAGAACAAACAACAATCAAAAAACAACCATCATCCTACTCAACAGAGCATAGAGACCATACACCAACCACCAACACCCAACACAATAAGCCCCAAAAACAAAACAACAACCACAACAACAATAATACCAACACGACAGACAAGAACAATGGCCATCGCAAGCAATAGCAACGACAATATATTAACAATAGCAACAGCAGCAATAGCAACACATATACGCACTAGTAAGCACGCAACAACAAATAAAACACCAAGACAAATCAGCAACATAGAACAAAAAAAAGGACAACAACAATAAATAACAAGAAGAGTAAACACCAAAACAGAACAAACAACAACGACAAAAAACACAGAACAAAAAAAAACAAACAAAAAGAATAAATAAAAAACTAATAAAAGTAGACAAAACCAAAACGAAACAAAAAAAGAATAAGAACCAAAAAAAAAAAAAAAAAAAACAAAACAATAAAGAGAAAGGAAAAGAAAAGAAATAAAACAAAAAACTAAGAAGAAGGAAAAGAAAAAAAAAAACAATAAAAAAAAAGGAAAAACAACAACGAAAAACAAATTAAGCGGACAACAATGACAGAAAACAACCAAGATAAACAACGACAACGAAAACTGCAGAAACAAAATACAAGACCAAGTGCTAAGGGTACATAATTAAAACACACAACAAACAACAAGATTAACAAGAAGAACAAATAACCACAAAAACCAAGACAAAAAACAACAAGGAGCAGAAACAACCAAAAGATAGACCAACAATTTTTTTTGACAACGAGCAAAACAACATACATTCTGCTAACTATAACCGCACCATATACAACACACAAGACAAAGAACACCACAACCGTTATTCTTACCAACCGACCACCCACCACTACACCAGCAACAAAACAAAAACAGGAACAACAAACAACAGGTGGCCACAACAACTAGAACAAACAACATCAAAATTACCAAACAACAACAGGGAACAACAACATTATTTTTTAAACAAAACGAAAGAAACAAAAACAAAAACTGAAAAACCAACTAAAACAAAAACAAAGAAGAAACAACAACCAAAAAAGAAAAACAAAAAAGACCAGGAGTCACAGAAGCACATACAACAACAAGAAACAAGAGCTCAAGAACCAAAAACAACAACCAAGAAACAACAACAAGAACAAACAAAGATCGTTAAGAACAACAACACAACCAAACAACAGCTAATCAAACAACAGCGATAAAAAACGAACCATCATCCACAACTTTATTTTTCCTAAATAGCCTACTTCAACACCAACAACAAAAACAGAAAACAACCACAACAACAACAAATAATATAAAAACATAAAATTTTTATTCTTACACCACCACCACCTACCTACCACCAGCAACGCCAGCAAACAATCAACAACAATAAAACAACAAACAAACTCCATTAGCAACCACAAAAAAACAACAATAGCAATAACAGCAGCAACAACAATGACAACAACAACAACAAGAACAATAACAACAACACCAACAACAATAACATTAGCAGCAACAACAATAATAGCAATAGCAGCAACAATAATAACAATAACAACAACAACAATAGTCACAATAATAGCAATAACAAACAAATAGTAACAACACCACCCACACCACCCATCACTAAACAAAAGAACAACTCCATAAACCAAAAAAAACAAGAGAACCAATAATCAACCACAACAACATCTTCCCCAACACAAACACTAAAGAACAACAACAACACAACAACAATAGCAACCACAACACCACAACCAAAATGACAAACAACACACAAAAACGACCATAAACATTAACAACAACAATAGCAACCACCACCACCACCACCAAACAACACCCCACCACACCACCCATCCACCCACCCCAACACTAATAATATAACAATAACAACAAAACAACATGTAACAAATAAAACATCATATCATCGGGCAACAACAACAACAACAACCCTACACACTAACAAAACAACACGAACACTAACCAACAACAACAAACAACACATCAAAAATAGTAAAACAGGCAATAACAATAATAACAACCGCAACAATCAGCACACAACAACAACAAAAACTTTCAATCAACACATAACAAAACAAACACAACAGCAATTCGAAACAACCAAACAAACACCCAAACACCACACCAACATACCAAAAGTAAACACCAACACCAACAACAGAGAAACAAAAAAACAACCAAAACAACAACAACAACAACAACAATAACAAAAAAAGAAAGAAACAATGCAAAACAACAATAGCCAAACACACAACAAGAATAATAGCAACAGCAGCAATAGCAACACCAATAGCAGCAGCAGCAACAACAACACCAATACAAACATTAACAATAACAACAACAATTACAACAATAATAAAAACAACAATAGCAACAAGAAAAACATAACAACAACAACAACAACACTACCACCACCACCAATAACAACAATACCAATAACAACCACAATAGCACCACCACCACCACCACTAATAACAACAACAACAACAACAAATACAACAACAACAACAAACACAACAACAACAATAAACACAACAACAACAATAACAGAAGTAACAACAACAACAATAATAACAGAAACAACAACAACAACAAGAGCACCACCACCCACCAGGACAACCACTACCTTAATAACCCACAATTACAACAGCAACCAAACAAACAAGGAAGCAGTAAACAACAATAACAATAAGAGAAACAACAAAAAAACATAAACAAGAATAACACACAACAACACACCAAACAATACCACAACAACAACAAACACAACCAAACAACAACAATATCGGCTAATAAACAACAACAAAACTAACAACAATAATATAAACAAAACACTCACAGCAACAACAACCACAACAACAACAAACAAAACATAACAACAACAACAACCACACAGCAACAACAGCTAGAGCAGACAACAACTAGAACAAACACTAGCAACAACAACAAACAAAAAAAACAATAATAAGAACAAAGTAACAACCATAACAATAATGAATAACAAACAAGAAAAATAAACCCACAACAACAACAACAATAAACAATTAACAACACTACCAACAACGAGGAACAAACAACAACAACAACGCAAACAAACAACAAACCAATAATGCAATAACAACAACAATAACAAGAAAAAACAACTACCAACAAACCATAGAAACAATTAATAGGAACCCCACCACCACCACCACCACCACCAACAATAACAATGTAACAACAACAACAAAAACAACAAAAACAACAATAACAACAACAAAAACAACAATAACAACAACAACAACAATAACAATAACAACAACAAGAGAGCCAGTCCGAATGATGATTTTCCTTTCCTAGATATTCATATGCTCATTGATAATTGTGCAAAACATGAGTTGCAGTCATTTGTAAATTTCTTTGCAGGATATCACCACCACCACCACCACCACCACCAACAACAACAACAATAATAACAAGAACAACAAGAACAACAATAACAACAATAATACCAATAACAATAACAACAACAGCAACAACAACAACAATAATAATAACAACAACAACAACACCAACAACAACGGAAACACCGTCAACAACAACAAAAACAACTAAAACATCACCACCACCACCAAGAACGACAACAAAAACACAACAACAATAATAACAACAACAACAACAATAGCAACAACAATAACAACAACAACAACAACAGAACCAGTCCCAATGATGATTTTCCTTTCCTAAATATTCATATGCTCATCGATAATTTTTCAAAACATTAGTTGTAGTCATTTGTCGATTGCTTTGCAGGATATCACCAAATCTTGATGGTTGAAGATAATACAGAAAAAACAGTGTTTATCACTCCATGGGGGGTGTATTGCTACATTGTAAGGTCGTTTGGTCTCAAAATATCTGTGAAATTTACTTTAGAGCCATTACTACCCTTATTCATGATATGAACCACAAAAAAATTGAAGCATACGTGGATAATATTGTTATCAAATCCAAATAAAGTTTGCCCCCCCCCCCCCCCCCCCCCCCCCCCCCCCCCCCCCCCCCCCCCCCCCCCCCCTGGACCACTGGGTGAATTACGGAAGTTCTTTGAGAGGTTGCAGAAGTATAATCTTAATTTTAATCGAGCAAATTGTGAATTAGGGGTACCCGCAGGAAAGCTATTGGGATTCATCATTAGTAGAAAAGGCATAGAGGTGGATCCATTGAAGATAAAGGCAATCCAAGATCTACCTCTACCCAAGACTAGAAGGACGTGATGATTTTCTTGGGAAGATTGAATTATATTAGTCGATTCATAGCTCAATCCACAGTGATCTGTGAACCTATATTCAACCTACTGAAGAAAGATGCTTTCATGAAATAGATAACGAAATGCCAAAGGGCTTTTGATAGAATCAAAGAGTACTTGTCCAACCCACCGTATTGGTCGCACAAGAGCCTGGAAAGCTTTGTAATGGTATCTATATGTATGGATAACGCGTTTTGATGTGGTACGGGGCATCATATGAGATAGGAGATAGAGAGCAAGCCAACTTACGCTCTGAGCAAGAAGTCACATCGCATATGGGCGAGATACACCTTGTTGAAACGAACTTGTTTGCGCTTTGGACTTGGAGTGACACAAACAAGTTAGGCTGATCTGTCTTCATACACCCACATATTATCCTTAAAAGATGATCATTACAGTAACATCTTTAAGAAAAAATGCTACAGGTAGCTCGCAAGTGTAAAATTTGTGAGCGAGTTTGATATCGTCCTACGTGAACATAAGCATCAAATGACAAGCCCTGGTATCACCTCGCAGAAAAAACTCGATGGACCAGGAATAAACTGCCACGCACAACTACTTCCCCGAGAAGAGGTTTTTGTTTGTGGTGAGAAGATAATCAGGATGGTATGATGGTGAAGGATGGTTCGATGGAACATCCAAACTCGTTGAGAGTTAGAAGTAGGAGCAGTCTTAGTTCCAGAAATAGATTAGTATATCCATCTAAGCCAACATTAGGTTATGTACAACAATATGGAGGAACATGAAGCGTGTATTCTCAGACTCAAGATAGTCGAGATGAACATCAAAGATATCTCCACCCCCCCCCCCCTCCCCCCCCCTTCCCCCCCCCCCCCCCCCCCCCTAGTGACAGAAGATTCTGGATGTGTGGTTCATCCAAGTTGGAAGGAGAATGGACCATAAAATGTCAAGATCCTCCTTATTTGCATTAAATAAAAGAATTAAGTAGGAGGTTCAAAGGTTAGAGTTCAAGCATGTTCCTCGAACTCAAAGAGTTTGTTGATGCTTTGCAACATTGCCTTGAAGACTTTAGATGCAGATTCGGAACATTTTATCAGTGTTCTTGTTCATACACTGTTATGTACTTGCTTTAGGTGGTGGGTTTTTTTTGTTTGAGATAAAAAAGAATAATACAATTGCGAACTCTATCATGGAGGACTGAACTACATGGTGTTTTAAACTTACAAAATAGTGAGAAATTGAATTGGTTAAGAGATTTATTGTTTCAAAATCCTTATTTGAAAAAACAATTCATGCTTTTTTAATTCATTTGATAGACACAAACTGACAATTATGAGAGTTCCAAAACCGTTATTACAACATGGTCTTATGTTTGAGTTTGTAAAAAAAAAAATTTTTTTGTGTTGTGTATGTTTTTTTGGTTATTATGCTCAGTTGTGATGTAGATGCATTCCAATTTACGCTAGTTCTTGAGAGTTAACCATAGTTTGTGGAATAGACATGAAATTGACACAAGTCCTAACCTTAGTTATGAACTAGTGGATGAATTGATGTATTTGATCAATTGGACTTCATTATTGTATGAATTACTATTGGTGATGGATATTCCGCCCATGTTGGTTCGCAATAGATGGTTGATGGAAAACTCTTGTCGAGTGCAGGATTGTAAGGAGATTGGGTAAGTCTTGTGACTCAAACCATTATTTTCATATGGCTAGTAGAGTTTAGTGATGAAGTTATATTCAGAACCTTATGCTAAGACTGGTTAGGTGGTATGATATGAATTGAAATGTATAGATTTATGGTGGAGTGTTGGGGTAGGATGTAATGATATAAGGGTGTGATGAGTGGTTGTGTTCCTTATTATGATATGGTGATGTAATTTGTAACACCTCCACCATGGTGAATTGCATTGAAAGGATGTTTTCATGATCTCTAATGAGCTAAATACTATGACTATATAAGGAGTAGTCTCCTATGATCTAAACTAAGTTATGATAATTAATGAAAGAAATTTTAAAAGGGATTTTAGCTTAGCACTGAGTTAACTAGTAGTGAGGAGTGTTCCTTCCCACATAGGGACGGTAGGTTAACTATTATACTCCTGATATTGGAGACTATAATGCATGTAGCATAAAGAGAGTCCCAAACACATCTCCTTGTTCTTGATCTATGTTGCTCCCACAGGAATACTAGTAAGTGGATCCACCTAGATGCTATATTCATGTTTTGGTACTCCCTTGGAATAGTCCACCTTCTTTGTAGGTAAAGGGTTCCATGACAACGGATTCCACTTTTGCTTATGTGGTCTATGTCGGTTAAGACAAGATGTTACCAAAAATAAAATGAAGTAATAAAGTGAAGTCTAACTAAGATGACTTAAGGGGTTTGACTTGGTCTATGTAGGGGTATGGAACTCTACCTATACATTGCACTAGTTGGCCATGAGGGAAGTCTTATAAGGATGTTCTTATGTTCTCATGCTCTTATGAAGTGATTAAAATGTATGTGTTGACTTTACATGTTGGTGATACTATAAAATATATGTTTCATGTATGAACAAGCTATGAGTCTATTGTTGATAAACTATGATGATGACTACTCTTAATGCTATGTTATGTGATGTTTGACATTTTTTGTCATCCTTTAGATGATTTTCCTTATTGAGTGGTCATTGCACTTGTACACTTGATGGGGATTAAGAGTAAGGTTCTTCTATATGTTGTTATGACATAAACTCTTATACATGCTTTGTTGGTATAACATGTCATTATAGTTGTATGGTTATGGTTCTAGTATGATATTAATCATGTTGACTTAGTTATACTTGATGATGTTGGTCTTGTGTTGAATATGCTATTGTTTTAATGAATGTGTGGTTATAATCCTAAATGAGTTCTTGATTGTGCATTAGTTTTTAAAGTAATTTGGCATGGTTTTTAACAAATGTCCTTTTTAGCATGATTTTGATATTGTATGTGCATATGATTCCATATTTAGTACAAGTGATGTCCTAACCCCTTTCCCCTCGTTTTCCACAATATTATAGGTTCCGATCACTTAAGGGTTTGTGATGACTTTTGAAGGAAGGCTAGGATCATTTCTCCATGTATGGATATGTCATCAAAGTTCCGAGGGATGATGTTTTCTCTCACTGACCTTATTTAACATTTCTATAGTCTAAAGACAATCATTTCAGTATTGTTGTTTCAACAATGTTTTAGCCCTAAGTGGCATTAGACATTTGTGTCAGGTCTATGCCCCACATTTTCTATTCCGTTAGATGTTTAAATTAGCGACAACCTTTAAAACTATATTATGGAGTTTTAAATCTGTGGCTAAAAGTAGAAGACTATTTAATCTCTTATAGAAGGGAGTCTATATATTACGCTTTGAATATATTTATGTGTAAGCGAGAGTTCACGTAAAAGCTCATGAATAGATGTAAATGAAAAGTTTTAAATTTCCGCACTTTTAACCTTGAATGCTAGACGAATGTCAAGAGGCTAGTCTTGTACTCTCTGAGGCGACGATGAATGTACAGTCTAGGGGGATACTTCCAGATGTGACAAAACCTTGTATCAAAGCATTGAGGTTGATCCTTGGATTCATGTCTCATAAACAACGTTGATGTATAGTCTATTCATAATGGTGAAGCGCACGATACTTATGAATGAGAGACTATGTGATGACTTAGAAACTTCTGCTCTTTGTACTCCTATGTTGTGCCTCTAGAGTCTTGTTATGTACTTTAACTTAAACCTTTTATCGTGGTTATAGGTATGAACCTTGAAGATCAACTGCTAGAAAAGCCGAGGAAGAAATGTCTAATGTGGGAGCTCATGACAACCAATTGCCTACACAAAAAACCAAGTGCCCCCACTTGAAGATGTTGTTATGGGTGATCAAGTTTCGGTTATTCCTCCACTGATGTCCGATGGAGATTTTTTTAATAAGGGTCAGCCTTCTCCTTAGACCAAGTCATGACCTTTCAAGCTATGTGCTCCACTTCTCAGTCCAAGCTATGACGACCAAGTTGAATAGGCAGGTGAACTCGAAGTGAATCACATGCTAACCTTATTGGATTGTTGAGAAATTTTCCCAAAAGGATCAAATATGTTCTTCGGGTCGAAGTTGGATGAGAAACCTCAAGATTTACTTAATAAGGTCAATAAGATTCTATATGGTATGGTGTGACCTAAATTTAGAAGGACAAGTTGGCGGCTTATCAGCTCAAAGATGTTGCCCAAACTTGGTACGTGCAATGGAGGGATAAGGGGGAACTAAGGGGTGGTCTAGTGACTTGGA
This sequence comes from Solanum habrochaites, assembly GCA_027704765.1. NCBI lineage: Eukaryota > Viridiplantae > Streptophyta > Magnoliopsida > Solanales > Solanaceae > Solanum > Solanum habrochaites. The sequence goes on from JAKWJA010000605.1 coordinate 50,356, forward strand.
ATATTTTCGAGAGGGCTTTCTTTGATAGGTTCTTTCCTAGAGAGTTGAGGGAATCTAAGGTGGAAGAATTAATCAACCATCGTCAAGGAGGTATAAGTGCACTTGACTATTATTTGAAGTTCATTAAATTATCCGAGTACGCTCCATCTTTGGTGTCAAACCCAAGGGATGAGATGAGTTATTTTCTTACAGGAGTTTCCGAAGACTTGGTTGAAGAATGTCATTCGTCTCTTATTTATCATAGCATGAATATATCTCATCTCATGGTTCATGCTTAACAAGAGGAAGAAACCAGGTTAAGGAGGATAAATAGGGAGGCCAAGAAGGAAAGATCTTATTAAGGTTGCTCTTCTAAGGGTAGGCTTGTCATTAAGTACAAGACTAAGTTCAATAAGAAGTTTTACAATAAATTTCCTTCAAATTTCATAAGGATCGTGATCATAGGGTGTATAAACCCTAAAATCAAGGGAAGAGGTAATTAGTTCAAAGCAGAAGCCAACTTGTAGAAAGGGGACCAGAAACATTATGGTGATTGACTTGTTGGGCTGGACCAATTTTTTTGTGTGTGAAGTTGTGGTCACAAGATAGGATTTCCCTAATTTGACGGAGGCAAGACAAGCGAAGTTGGTACATCTCAAGCTAGTGTTTTAAGGTGATTGATCCAAAGCAGAATCCACTTCTTAGCTTCGCCCTAGAGTGTGAATTGAGAGAGCTCTCCGATGTGGTGACCGGAGATTACTGTCTCCTATTGATGTTTAAGCTTTACTTGATCGGGTGCTACATTATCTTTTGTTACTCCCTGCTAGCTAGGAAGTTTGATGTTTTGCTCGATATCATTACATAACTTTATTGTAAAACCCTGATTGGTGAGTCGGTGGATGCAAAGACGTCATATAGAAATTGTCCTATAATGTTGCCCAATAGAGTTACTCATGTTGAACAAGTAGAAATTGATATGGTCAATTTTGATGTCATTTTGGGGATGGATTATTTGCATTATTGTTTTGCTTCCATTGATTGAAGAACAAGAATTGTCAAGTTCAATTTTCCAAATGAACCCATTTTAAAGTGAAGGGGGAGAAATTCTATTCCTAGAGGTCGTATCATTTCTTGTCTAATGGCTTGTAAGATGATCTCAAAAGGATATTTATACCATATTGTGAGAGTCAAAGATTAAGACTCTGAAAATCCTCGCATTGAGTTAGTCCCCGTTCCCGAGATCTTTCCTAATGATCTTCTCGAAATTCCTTCGTAATGAGAAATTGATTTTGGTATTGACTTGCTACCGGATACCAACCCCCATTTCAATTCTCCTATCGAATGGCCCGTCTGAATTGGATAGATTAAAGGCTAACTCAAAGGACTGGTGACAAGGCTTTACTAGACCTCGTTATTTCCTTAGGATCTTCACCAGTATTATTGTGAAGAAGACGGAGGGGGCCATTAAATGTGCAGTGATTATCGCCACGCAATAAATTTACTATAAGAACAAAGATCCTCTCCATTAATTAACGACCTTGTTGATCAACTCCAAGGTGCAAGCTACTTTTATAAGATTGACCTAAGATCAGGGTATCCACCAAATTAGGGGAAGAGGTGCCAAAATACCTTTTCGACTAATATATGGTCACTAAGGGTTTCTGTAAGGTCCCTTGGTCTCACGTATCCACGAGACGTTTATGTACCTCATGGAATAGGTGTTTAAAGTTACTTGATTCATTAGTCATTTGTATTCATTGGCCCCGACATCATGCGTAGATTAAAAAAAATGAGGGTGATCAGATGGGACCATTTCAAAGAGTGGTGTTTGGAAAAAACGCGGCTTAACGAAAACCAACGATGTTCCAAGTACTCAAGATGAGTTTTGTAAAAGGTTGTGGCGTTTCGTGTCAAAATCATCTCTAGTGAGCAAGTGAGGTTGACCAGGAAAACGAGGTGGTCAACAGTGGCATAGACCTTGACCTCCAAAACAATTAGAAGCTTTTTGGTCTCAGCGGGGTATCTATAGGAGGTTATGCATGGTTTGTCGTCTTGCCTCTCCCTTGACTACCTTGACCCAAAAGGAGGTAGGAAATTTTCAGTGGTCGGAGGCATGAGAAAGAAGCTTCCAAATCTTGAAAAAGCGTCTTACCTTGCTCTGGTGTTAACTTTACCGAAGGGTACCAACGTCTTCGTTGTGTATTGTGATGTATCCACGAGTGGGATTAGGGTGAGTTCTTATGCAACATGGAAAAATAGTAGCTTATTCTTCTAGGAAACTTAAGGTGCATGAGATGACTTATCCAATCAGAAAACTATTTATCATAACCATATCATAATATAATCAGAAGACACTAACTTAGAATCATTACCTGGGATCCCACATGTGCAATTGGTAAGAGAGTTCATACCCTCCCTTTCCCTATAGGATCCGTGCAAGACACCCTAAGAAGGTTCACATCATAACTGTATTCATTTGATTTACAGTAGGCTTGACTTTTGCCCCCCCTCCCTCCTCCACCCCCCACAACCCCCAACACTCTGATATCACAAACCTCACCCACCTCCCCCTGCTCCCTCCCAACACTCTATACAGCATCCCACCAACCCGCCTCCTCCTTTATCAGCACATACTCACTTCCCACCTACTTCCCCCCATCTCCCCGACACCATCTCCAACACATCACTACACCCATCCCCCACACACACCCATCCACCTACCCCCCCACCCCCTCACCACAAAAGCTCATCCCAACCACACTACCCCCTTTTCCCCCCAACAACCTCTCCCCACCCCATAACAACCCACCACCAGCCCCCCCCCTCTCAACGCTTACCCCTCCCCCCCCCCCCACACCCTTCTCAAACACCTCCTCTTCCCCCCACCCTCTACTTGTACCCTCCAGCACCGCAACCCCCATCCCACCCCCCCAACCCACCCCCGCCCCATCCTGCTCCCCCACTCCTCAACTTCGCATCTAATTCTCCACTCCTCGACCTCACCCCTACACCCCCAACCCACGAACCCCCCCCCCACCCTACACCCAACTCCATACAAACCCACAACCCACCTTACCTCTTCCCCAATTCCCCTCCCACCCATCAACAAAACCCACCTATCCACAACATCTCCCTTTTTTCTCTCCGCACTGCCCCCCCTCCTTACAGACGCTCTCACTCGGAAAAATAAGTGGCATAACTTGGAAATGGGACCATGTGAGCTACATGACAAGCATTGTTCTACTCCCACACTGAAAAGAGTGGGTTAAGGTGCAACCGTTCGTACATAGCTATCTACGTGGATCCACTAAGCTAGATTCCTATGTGGGCACATAGTTAAGGGTCAACGAGATTGGTTCTACAAAACTTGAATTACTAAAGTGGAGGTTTCCATCTCATAAGACAACACATTATTAGGGAATACAGACTTACTAACGTGAGAAAACTCATGTGGGAGATCAAACTTACTAACATGAGACCTCCATTTATTTATATTCCCTTTCGGTGCTAAGCATTTATGCCTTTATTTACTTAGTACATGTGTATAGTTCCACAATGGTCTGTATAGGACTCTTAGGTAAACCTCTTTCATAAAGTCATGAGGTGATCAAAGCGAGTGACCGATCTTTCACTTTAGAAATTTATTATAATCATGAGAAGCTAAATTCATCAGAAATAATCATATCATAACACAATTACATACTTTATAGCCAATTTACGAATCTACGGTTAGGGCTAAGGGATCCTTGTCACCAACATCACAACAACACAATTAGCCATAACATCATTATCACATAAGTAGATTTCACCTTGCATAGGTGAGATCAAAGGAGAATCAAGATCGTACCTCATTTTCTTTCTTGGGACTTAATACTTCATAGCCTAGAACTCAGTAACCCAACATATGAAATGAGGGAAAGTCATGAAGTATTAACAGACAAAATCCAAAGTAAACAAGGGACATGTTCATCACCCTCAACAATTCACCTTAATCAATCTAAAAAATTAGGGATTTGGGGAAAAAACATGGGTCAAGGGAAAACTCATAGGAATTAATCAATTTACCATCAATTCATACTTAAAAACATCAATTCATCATAGTTTATCACAAATAACTGACAATTTTGTTTTAGAAAGAAGACCCATCTGAGGAGAAAAAACCTTGTTTTGGGGGATTTAGAAATCATCTTTTAAAAGACCTATTGGGGAAAGGAATAACAACAGTGAAATAAAACATACCTTATATATGAGAGAGACACAAAATTGGGTTGAAAAACTTGAAGGCTTGATCTCCTTCTTGGAGCTCTGTTGGTCTTCAATGAAGTTTTGGAGGAAGAGAGAATTTGGGAGAGAGAGTGATTTTTTATATCAACTTATGGGACGATTTTTTTGTTAGAATAGACCTAAATCTGACCCTAATACATTATATATTCATAAATTAAATTATCCAAAATACCCCTCACTTAAATGGGTTTATTTGTGAAATAAAAACACCTAGGATACGGCTTTTACGATATATAGGAAGTAGGTGCGCGTCGTGGGGATAATTTGAGATGAGTCAGTAGGGTCCATTTCATCTCCGCGTCACGAGGCCAACTCCATATCTCCTCGTGATGGTTGTGCGTCGCGCAACTGCCTTGGCAACTTGCTCGCTCAAAATCGGGTCTTCCCAAGGACCCTTCCTTTGGTCCTTGGGGTGTCATGAATGCACTTTTTGACCCTCTATACTACACTATACCCTATTAAAAGTTTGTTTGCAAGGTTTTTGTACTCATATGACCCCAAAAACACATTCACCAAACATAGGGTTTTCAACTAGTTAAATTTTAATAGTGTCGAACGTTAATGTTTTTCTTTAATCCCTATTGATTCCAATACTTTCTCAAACAAGCCATCTTATACCAAATTTAGTATAAAACCATCCATTAACACATATAAGATCAGTAATAAGATTGGCAATTTCGGGTGTGTCAATAAAGCCCCTAGGAACATTCGTCCCGAATGACCTCCAACATTTGATTGGTAGAAGAGACTCAACACAGCCAGCCAACCAACCAAAAATACATGGGAAGGGCACAACTTATAGGGGGGATCGCAAACTCCTTTGGACACTACACAGGGCATCATAAAATTTTTTAGGAACTTACTCCACCCATACTAATAACAAAAGATTAACTTTTCCATATAATATAAGGAGGTACTACCTTCTCCCATTCCAATATGATCTCAATTTTAACATAAGAGTTTACATGGTTTGATTTCAAAAAACAATAGCAAATATGCTCATTATAATCTTCCATGAACACTTATAGCACACAAAGCACTCAAGTGAAAGCCACATAATAAACATATTTCTTGGGAAGACAAGAACTCAACTTAGGCATGAAGTTCTACTATAATATGCACATATTTTGAAAAACATGATAAGTTCAACATCATCATAATAGTAATATAAGGAATTACGAACTTCAATCTTGGCTAGGAGTAAGGGGGAAAAATGAAGATAGCAGGTCTTCATATTAGCCCTGGTATCGCATGTTACACCCTCAACAAGGTGGTTCCTCCATAGAACTTTTGCGAAGGCAACCTCCTTATTCCTCAATTTCATAACTTGGAGGTCCAAGATCTCAACCGGGACATCTTCATACAAAATATCATCTTTTCCCCTAAACCTTCTAGAGGAAGAATGGAAACCGGGTTCCCTATACACTTCTTGAGCATGGAAACATGGAATACGGGATGAATCATGGCCAACTCATTTGGAAACCTCAACTCATAGGCAAACACTTCCAACTCGCTTCAAAACTTCATAGGGGTCCACATAACGAGGACTAAGCTTCCCCTTCTTCCCAAACCTCATCACCCCTTTCATGGGTGAAATTTCAAATAGACCCAATCTCCCACTTCGAATTCAAGGTCCCTCTTTATATTGTCGGCTTAAGATTTTTGTCGACTTTGAGCTATTTTTAGTCTATCTCTTATAACTCAAACCTTCTCAAGGGATCATAGACCAAGTCAGGAGCCAAGTAGAAAAACTCACCGACCTCATACCACCAATGGAAGATCTACACCTTCTCCTCGTTAAATGCCGAAGCGGTGCAGAGATTTAGTGTAGCGTAGTTTATTGTTGTGAAGAACTTAGTAAGGGTAGGTGTCATCCAAATTACCCTTGAAGTCATGCCCCATGACCTCGACATATCTAAAGAGTTTGAATAGTGTGTTCCGCTTGTCATCCGTCTTGGGGATGAAATTTATACCATAACGATCACTTTCATACCAATCCCCACTTTGGAAAGCCTTTCAAAACATTTTAGGAGGTAAATTGAGTAACTCGATCCGAAATGATGGACAAAGGGCCGAATATAACTCACTACTTCTTTAATGTACAATGGGCATAATCTTCCATAGGAATATGTGACTTTGATGGGAAGGAAATATGCGTACTTGGTTAACCTATCCACAATGAACCATATAGAGTCATGTTGTCTTCTAGTACGAGGCAACCCTACTACAAATTCCATTAATATCCTATCAATTTCCATGTAGGAATATCTATATTTTAGTCAAGACACCCAGCCTTTGATGCTCCGCTTGTATTTGTTGGCAATTCGGACACTTAGAGACAAAGTCCGCTATGTCTTTTTTCATCCCATTCCACCAATATGTTTCTCGTAAGTTGCGGTACATATTTGTGGCACTCGCGTTAATGGAATATCGGGAGACATGAGCCTCTTCCATGATCAATTCCCTTAACCCATCCACATCCGGTACACACAATCTTCCTTTGTGCCTAAGTACCCCATCTTCCCCTTAAGAGAAGGACTCATTATCTTTACTAAGAATCATTTTCTTTAACTCCATTAATAGAGTATCAAGGTGTTGCTTGGGTTTCACCCCAACCACTAAAGATGACTCAGAGTTATGGTGAACCACGAAACCACCCTTTGGAAAGTCTTCTAGTCGGACACACAAAAGAGACAACCTATGAACCTCTTTTACTAGATCTTTCTTATAATCAACCACATTAGTCACACTACCTATGGACACTCTACTCAATGCATCCGCTAACACATTAGCTTTTCCGAGATGGTAAAAGACATTCATGTCATATTCCTTTAAAAGTTCTAACCATCTTCGTTGAAGTAGGTTTAAAGTTTTTGGGTAAACACATATTGTAAGCTCTTGTGACAGTGAATACATCAACGTGTACCCCATAGGGATAGTCTCAAATTTCAATGCAAAATTACCACAGAAGCAGCTCAAAGGTCAGAGTTAGGTAATTCTTCCATGTGTCATGAGTTGTTAGAGGCATGAACTCTAACTTTCCTGTTGCATAGAGCACCACCCTAGATCCCACTCGGGAGGCAACAATAAGCCACAAAACCTCGGCTAACCTTGGTAAACGTTCTTAACGAAGTCGAGGGGAGCTATCTTTCAAAATTGGAAATTCGTTTCACATGTTCGACCATTCAAATTTGTACTTCTTTTGGATTAAGGCCGTTAATGGAGATGCGATAGACGAGAACCCCTCAACAAACCTCCTATAGTAACCGGCCAACCCTAGAAAGCTTCGGATATCGTTAGTACTCAATGGTCTAAGCCTCATTTTTACCACTTTCGTCTTCCTTGGGTTAACCTCTAACCCTTCACCTGAGACAATGTGACCAAGAAAGGCAACCAATCTCAACCATAACTCATACTTGTTAAACTTCGCAAAAAGTTGGTTATTCTTGAGAACTTGCAAAATTATTCTCAAGTTTCTCATAAGATCATTTTCACTCCTAGAGTATATCAAAATGTCATTAATAAAGATAATCAAAAAAAAAATACTTTCTAAAAACTCTATTCATAAGGTCCATGAATGCCTTCGGGGCATTTGTTAGACCAAATGACATCACTAGGAATTCAAAGTGACCATATCTTGTTCGGAATGCCGTTTTTGGAATATCAACCTCCCTCACTCTAAGGATGATACCCGACCTCAAGTCAATCTTTGAAAAAATAGTTTTC
>JAKWJA010000606.1:0-15245 GCA_027704765.1 Solanum habrochaites
CCTAGTTTAGACCTAACTACATTTAATCAACCTATCTAATACTAACATAGCATATACTAACATTCGTAATCATATCATGCATAACATCATATCTAGCGGTAATATTCATCTTATATGATCTTATACATACGTGTTCATATCTATCATACTTGATCATGTCATAGCAGCTTCTTCCAATTATAATTGGTGTTTGTAAGTAAAGAAATCGACAGAACACCACAATTAAATAAATCTATTAATCCCCTCCACCATAAGTTTATAATAATTCAATTAAGACGATATTTTCAAGTGATTGAACACCCTCCACTATAATTTTGACCAACATGTCAACATTACCTACATACTCACTTTGAAGCCTTCCACTCATAACCTTTCAAGGCTTTTTTTCGTCACATCATATCTAACTTCATGATATTCACTCATAATTCCGAGAAACGTCATAATACAGTATTGAACTACATTGAAACATACTAGATCCTCATCCTTCATTCATCAATCAAAGCATACTTCGATTTAAAGATCAAAAAAGAATGAAGATTCATGGGTCTTGTAAGGATTTGTTAAGAAAGAAAAGCATTACTTGAATTCATCCATAAGACTTCATAGATAATAATAAATAATCTATTTATATTAGTGGAAACAACTTTTGAAAGAGACCTACGAAATTGAGTGAAAACCTAGAATTTGGGAAACTTTGAAATCAAATTTTTTCAGAGAGACTCTTGGTGAAAAGATCCCGAAGTTATAGTCCTTACCCTTGATCAATTCCCTTGAGAATCGCCGGACAAAAGTCTAAATACTACTGGCATCCCTAGTTTGAAATTTGGTCATCTTTTTCAAAGGTGTTTCTTTGGAGAAGATTTTGGTGAGGGGAAGATTTAGTTTTGATTTGATGTAGTTAAGTAACCACAATTTCTTCCGAAGAACTTATTCAAAGGAGAAATTTAACTCCAAATCAAAGACATTCAAGAAAATGTGAGGATGAAGATTTAACCTCTGCCAACTCGTCTGCTGCATACATCATATAACATGTTTCATTTGAGGAACGACATTCACCAATAAATTACAAAGTTCAATCTCGCAACTCGATTAAAATGTCACTACATTAACACAATTTAGCACATTTTATAAATTCATAAGAAACTCAAATTAGGCAATACATGCTTCTTCACAAGTTTCATACCACATAAACAAATCCTAAAATGCAAACAAAACTCATACAATACACATAATCCTAATTTAAACCAGCAAACCCAAACAAACCTCTTACCTTCAGTTTTCTATATAGAATAAGAAGGGAAAAAATGAGAAAAACGTGACGTCATATCCACTTCGGCTTCCCATTTAGCACTCTCAATTAGATGGTTTCTCCTTAGAAACTTAACAAGATATACCTCTTTATTGCTCAATCTTTTAACTTGTTGGTCTATGATACCAACCAGCACTTCTTCACAGGCAAAATTCTCGTCAACTCCCATCCTTCGAAATACCAAATCACCTATGCATTTCTTTATTATTTAAACATGGAATATTAGATGAACCAGGGCAAACTCATTTGGAAAATTAACCTCATAGGACACCTTTCCAACATGCTTCAAGATATCACCTGGGCCCATATACCGCGGACTAAGTTTCCCCTTTTTGCTAAACCTCATTACCCCTTTGATGGGGGAAATCTTAGGGTTAAAGTAGACACAATCACCGACATCAAATTAAAGATCCCTTTCTATATGATCGGCATAGGACTTTTGATGACTTTGGGCCTTCCTCAACCTATCTTCCTAATAAAGTTTGGAAACCCCCCCTTTCTCAACGGCCTGATAAATTTATTTTTGAACCATAATAGAAAACTCAAACCAAATTCAAACCACCCACCCGGAGATTTACATCTCCTTCCTATAAATGCTCAAATTGAGCCATGGATTTACTTCTGTGGTAGCTATAGTTGAGGTATACTTTATCAATGGTATGAAGAGCTCACCCAATTACCTTTGAAATAAATTACACGTTTCCTTCAACATTGTCTATTGTTTGGATGTGTACATTTGTTCTTTGACCATATATTTAGGATGAATGCGTTAACTAAGTGTTCAACTTACTATCAAGCCCATTTTGTAAAGGCCTTCCAAAATTGAAGGTCAATTGACTACAACTTACCCCTAACACCCCTATCAAAAATTATTGAAAATGGAACACCATGGCGTCCGAACTACGCTAAGCTCTGACATTTATTTTTCATAGTCTTTTCCACAAATAATTAAGCTTACGGGATAAAGTGGGTTGACTTGTTTCGTTCTATCCACACACCGTGACCAAAGTGAAATTGTATTGCCTTTCGAGTGCAAAGCAATCCCAACATCATGTCCTTTAACATCATCCAACTTAAAGTTGGGATACCTATAATTTTAGATAAACTTCCAACTTGTGAATTTTGATTTGAATTATTGACAATTTGTATATTAGGCAACGAAATCTGCAATATCTCTTTTCGATCCATTCAACCAATAAACCTCCCATAGATCACATTACGTCTTGGTGGCTCCCGGATGAATATAATATCGCAAACTATGAGCTGCTTAAATTTTTTTTCATCTCAAGTAATCCATACGTGGAACACACAACCTACCTTAATATCTAAGTACACCATCTCCCCCTTGTGGGAATTCCTCGACAAATTTATTATGCATTGATTCTTTCAACTCCATCAAGATGGGATAAAGGTGTTTCTTATAATTCACTTCAAGTACTGAGAAGGAATTAGATTTATGTTGGACAATGAAACCACCCTTTGGATGATCTACAAGTTGCACTCCAACCTGGCCAACCTATACACATCATAAACTAATTTCTTCTTCTCCTCTTCTACATGGGCTACACTACCCGTGGAAATACTACTTAAGGCATCTTTAACTACATTTGGTTTACCAGGCAGATAAAGTATGCTCATATTATTGTGTTTCAAATCTCTAACAACCTTCTTTGTCGGAGAATTAAATCTCTTTGAATAAACACATATGGAGACTTTTGTGATCGGTAAATACATCTACATGGACACCATTATGATAATGTCTCCATATTTTCAAGGAAAATTCTATAGCTGCTATTTTAAGATTATGCTCCAGATAATACTTTTTATGGACATTGAGTTCCCTTGAAGCATAAGCTATTATCTTACCACGTTGCATGAGAAAACAAACTCAAACATGATAGGGAATCATCACAATAATCTTACAAACCCTTCATTTTTCTCTTGTAAAGTCAACACTAGAGCCTAGGTATGCCTTCTCTTCAATTCTTGAAAGCCTCTCTCACAATATTCCACCAACTCAAACATAGATTTCTTTTGGGTCACGGTAATGAAAAGAAAACCAATAGTGGAGAATACTTCAACAAATCTACTATAATAGCCCACTAGAACCAAAAAGCTTCTAATATAAGTTGGTGATAGAGGTCTAGGACAAATATTAACCAAGTCTTTCATTCTTGGATCAACCTTTATACCCTTGCTTCAAAATATTTAACCAAGGAACGCCATCGATTTCAACAAAAAATCACACTTAATAAACTTTGCGAACATTTGGTGATCCTTTACTGTTTGCAATACAATCATCAAACGGATCATGTAAGCATCCTCACTCCTAGAATATACCAAGATATAATCAATAAACATAATGACCAACATGTAAGGATATTTCTAGAAGACTCTATTCATAAGGCCCATAAATGCCATGGGGGAATAAGATAGACCAAAAGACATCATAAGATACTCATAGTGCCCATACCTAATTCGATAAGCTGTCTTAGGGATATCAAACTCTCTCTGCCCTAAGTTGATGGTACCCCAAACGAAGGTCGATCTTTGAGAAGTGACTAATCCGTTGTAATTGACCGAACAACTCAACAATTCTCTAAACAGGATAATTGTTGTTTATAGTGACCTTTTTCAATTGTCCATAATCAATGACCGGTTGGAGATATTTTTTGTTGAATTAAACCCTTGTGAAGGAAATTCTTGAGTAGAACAATCAATTACAACTCGGTTGGAGCAATCTAGTAATGATGGAATGACATGGGGTATGTATCAATGATAAGATCAATGACGAACTCTATTTCTTGATCAGGAGGAATCCCAAGAAAGTCATTAGGAAACACTTTCGGGAACATCCTCACTATGGGTACCAACTCTATTGCTGGGGAATCGAATTCAACATCTAACCTAACAATGTGTTACATGCACCCCTTTTCAATTATCTTTATAGATTTTAAATATGATAAAATTTGGCCTCTAGGCATATTGTATCTCCCTTTCCACTTTAAAACGGACAGATTTGGTAATTAAAATCTAACTTAGCTATGTTAAAAAAACTAATCGAAGGAGAACATTCATGCAAGTAATCCATGTCAAAATTATATCAAAATCAAGCATGACTAATTCTAACAAATCAACTAAAGTGACTCTATGAGACATTAATATATGAAAACTCTTACAGACTCTCCTTGCTATAATCGAGTTACCAACTGGGGTAACACGAAAGGCTCGTTTAATTATGACATCGGATTAAATCAAATTTCATTACTACTAAAGGAGTCATAAAAGATAAAGTGTCATTGGGGTATAACAATGCATAAATATCAATTGAAAGTACTTATTTAGCTTACCGGTAACATCATCCAGAAAGCTCTCTTGATCATATCGGCTTCAGATTCCAATTTAGCACTCTCACTTAGATGGTTTCTTCTTAGAAACTTAACAAGAGATACCTCTTTCTTCCTCAATCTTTCAACTTGTTGGTCTATGATACCAACCAGAACTTCTTCACAGGCAAATTTCTCTTCAACTCCAATCGTTCGATATACCAAATCACCTATGCATTTCTTGATCATTGAAACATGGAATATCAGGTGAACCAGAGCAAACTCATTTGGAAAATTAACCTCATAGGAGACCTTTCCAACATGCTTCAACATATCATCTCAGCCCATATACCGCGGACTAAGTTTCCCCTTTTTTGCTAAACCTTATTACCCCTTTGATGGGGGAAATCTTCAAGTAGACACAATCACTAAGATCAAATTAACGATCCCTTTCTCTATGATCGGCATAGGACTTTTGATGACTTTGGGCCTTCCTCAACCTATCTCTAATAAGTTGGATTTTCTCAACGGCTTGATAAATTATTTTTGAACCATAAGAGAAATCTAACAAAATTCAAACCACCCAACCGGAGACCTACATCTCCTTCCATAAAGTGCTTCAAATGGAGCTATGGAAATACTTCAGTGGTAGCTATAATTGTAGGCATAATTTATCAATGATTGATGATCATCCCAATTACCTTTGAAATAAATTACACGTTCCTTCAACATATCGTCTATTGTTTGGATGGTACATTCTGCTGGCCATATGTTTTGGGATGAAATGCTTTACTAAGTTTCACTTTTTTATAAAGCCCATTTCGTAAAGCCTTCCAAAAGTGAGAAGTGAATTGACTACCCCTATCCAAAATTATTGACAAGGGAACCCCATGCATCTGAACTATCTTTTTGACATTTAATTTTTCATAGTCTTCCACGAAATATGAAGCCTTGACGGGGATAAAGTGGGTTGACTTGGTCATTTTATCACCAATAACCCAAATGAAGTTGTATTGCCTTCGAGTGCAAGACAATCCTACATTAATGTCCATATTAACATCACCCCACTTCCAGGTTGGGATACCTATAATTTTAGATAAACTTCCAACTTTTAATTTTTATTTGACTTATTGACAATTTTTATATTTGGCAAAAAAATCTGCAATATCTCTTTTCGATCCATTCAACCAATAGACCTCCCGTAGATCACATTACATCTTGGTGGCTCCCGGATGAATATTATATCGCAAACTATCAGCCGCTTAAAATTTTTTTCATCTCAAGTAATCCATACCTGGAACACAGAACCTACCTTGATATCTAAGTACACCATCTCCCCCTTGAGAGAATTCCTCGACAAATTTCTTAAGCACTGATTCTTTCAACTCCATCAAGATGGGATAAAGGTGTCGCTTATAATTCACTTCAACTACTAAGAAGGAATTAGAGATATGTGGGACAATGAAACCACCTTTGGGTGATCTACAAGTTGCACTCATAACCTGGCCACCTACAACACATCATAGAACATTTCTTCTTCTCCTCATTCTACAACTGGGCTAACACTACCCATGGAAATTATACTTAAAAGGCATTGTAACTACCTTTGCTTTACCAGGGATATAAAGTATGCTCCATAAATACCATTGTGTTTCAAAATCTCTAATAACCTTCTTTCCCGGAGAATTAAACCATCTTTTTGAGTCAGACACATATGGGACTTTGTGATCGGTAATACCAAAAAAAATCTCATGGACCACCTCATTATGAAAATGTCTCCATATTTTCAAGGAAAATACTATTGCTGCTAGTTTAATATTATGTTCCAGATAATACTTTTTATGGACCTTAAGTTTCCTTGAGGCACTATTAACTTACCACGTTGCATGAGAAAACAAACTCAAACCTGCTAGAGAAGCATCACAATAATCTACAAACCCTTCATTTTTCTCTTGTAAAGTCAACACTAGAGCAGAGGTAAGCCTTCTCTCCAATTGTTGAAAGCCTCTCACAATCTTCCACCAACTTAAACATAGATTTCTTTTGGGTCAGGGTAATGAAAAGAAAACACAAAATAATGGAGAATACTTCAACAAATCTACTATAATATCCCACTAGACCCAAAAAGCTTCTAATATAAGTTGGTGATAGAGGTCTAGGCCAAATATTAACCAAGTCTTTCCTTCTTGGATCAACCTCTATACCCTTGCTTCAAAATATATAACCAAGGAACGCCATCGGTTTCAACCAAAACTCACACTTAATAAACTTTGCGAACATCTGGTGATCCTTTACTGTTTGCAATACAATTATCAAATGGATCATGTAAGCATCCTCACTTCTAGAATATACCAAGATATAATCGATAAACATAATGACCAATATGTAAGGATATTTCAAGAAGACTCTATTCATAAGTCCCATAAATGCCATCGGGGAATAAGATAGACCAAACGACATCACAAGAAAGTCGTAGTGCACATACCTAATTCGACAAGCCGTCTTAGGGATATCAAACTATCTCGCCCTAAGTTGATGGTATCCCAAACGAAGGTCGATCTTTGAGAAGTGACTAATCCATTTTAATTGACCGAACAACTCAACAATTCTCTAAAGAGGCTAATTGTTTTCTATAGTGACCTTTTTCAATTGTGCATAATCAATGACCGGTTGGAGATATTTTTTGTTGAATTAAACCCTTGTCAAGGAAATTCTTGAGTAGAACATTCAATTACAACTCGGTTGGAGCAATCTAGTAATGAGGGAATGATATGGGGTATGTATCAATGATAAGATCAATGACGAACTCTATTTCTTGATCAGGAGGAATCCCAAGCAAGTCATTAGGAAACACTTTTGGGAACATCCTCACTATGGTACCAAATCTAGTGCTAGGGACTCAAATTAAACTCTAACCAACAATGTGTTACAAACAGCACCTCTTTTCAATTATCCTTTTCTAGATTTTAAATATATAAAATTTTTTCAACTCTAGGCATATTGTTCTCCCTTTCCCTCTAAATGGACTAATTTTGGAATTAAAATCTACTACCTGTGTTAAAAAATTAATCGAAGGAGAACGTGGATGCAAGTAATCTATGTCCAAAATTACATCAAAATCAAGCATGTCTAATTCTAAGAAATAAACTAAAGTGTCTCTATGAGACATTGATATGGGAAAACCCCTACAGACTCTCCTTGCTATAATCGAGTCACCAACTTGGGTAGACACCGAAAAAGGATAATTTGTGACATCGGGAGTACATCAAATTTCATTACCACCAAAAGATTCATAAAAGATAAAGTGTCACTGGGGTATAACAATGCATAAATATCAATTGAAAGTACTTAATTAGCATACCGGTAACAACATCCAGAGAGCTCTCTTGATCAACCGGGATTGTGGAGCATAAAAGAGATTCTTCTTAGGAGCATTATTATTAGAACAACTTACTTGTGCCTGAGTTTTCTCTATCCTATGAGCTCTTAACATGGGAAAACCCATGTTTATAAGAACACCTTACCCACAACTAAAGCAATTACCTGTGCAAACTAGGAACTTGATTTAATGCTTCTTACCATGATTTTCTCAACTAAGTTTTTCAACGTTAAAACCACAACTTTTTCCTCGTTGTGTATTAGGGTAGACACTGTACCTTTGTTTGACATTGGATCATGGGATTAACTTCGTTAGAATCCCTCTTCTAAAACCTTGGCCTCTTTTGAATCTCATGTTTGCCCTTGGAGGAACCTTCATCACTGGACCTTTCCGTCTAGGCATCACTAATATTCTTTCTAAGCCTAGTCTCCTCAATTATTTGAGCATGCACAATTAGATGTGAGATGTTCATATTATCATGAAACATTATCGCACGATATTCTTCTTCAATGGAATCCCACACACCCTTCACAAAGAGATTTATTTCACCTTTAGGATTAGACACCAAAGACAAAACATACATGGAAAACTTAGTGATGTCCAAAGAGTATTCTTGATCACTCATACATCATTGACAAAGGTTGATTAACTGTTCCACTTTTTCCTCCCTTTTCTCTCTAGGGAAGAACCTATCAAGGAATTCCTTCTTAAAAACCTCCTAGCTTACGGGACCCACTGTAATATCCCTATTGTCTCTAATTGAATGTAGCATGATTAATCCATGTCCTTGAGTTGATAAGCGGCTAAATTAGTCTTCTCATTAGAGGTTACACCAATAACATATACAATCTTATTGATCTCATATAGAAAGTCTTGGGATCCTTATATACCTTATACCCAAAAAACATTGGGCAGTTCATCCTCGTGAAGTCTCTATATCTTGAGGACATGTTACTTGGATTTTTATTCACACAAGGCTCAATTTCCCGATTAGCTTGTGCCATCATAGCTTGAGTTTTTGTGGTCATGGCTTGAGATTGAGTAGCCATTACTTCATTCAAGGTTAGAAAAGCCTCCTTTATCTTTCTATCCGTCATTATTGGAGGATTGACCGGAACTTCATCACCTTGGGGGGATATTTGGAGGGACTTGATTTTCTGGGGAAGGAAATCCCTCATTAGCAATCTCCTCGTTAACTCTCCTCGCAACTGTCTTCTTGTAGTAATTTCCTCTACCCATAAGCAAGTCATTAGAAGATCAGGACTGACAGATTTAAACTATTTAGGAACAACATCAAAAATAAAAAAAGAAGGGGCAATTCCAAGGTATCGCATATCTTCTAATTCATAAGTGTGGCGCACTTCACACTCATGAACAAGAATCTACTAGACGTGGTTAATAAGACATCAATCCTAATATTATCCCAAAAGCGTACCCTCTTGTACCATGGTTGTCACAACCCTAGAGCACCCCCAAGTTGTAACACAACGTACTCCACGCGGAAGGGATCTTATACAAGCCCTTAGCATATCAATCCCTTCCATAAGATGGAGTATTTTGAAATTTAAAAAAAGAATAATGACAAATCAATGTCAAACTCTTTAATATATAATGAAAATAGAACGTACAACTTGTCTCGATATACAATCTAAGTATAATATAATAGAAGTCAATAAGGAGGGACATCACCCTTTATAATCGAATGTATCATAACAGGAAGTACATAAGTAGTCTAATTAAAAATATAAGACCTTGGTGCTATCACGTTGTCTAGGAACTTGAGGACATCTAAGACTTAGAGAATGAATCCACCTTCATTTGTCACAATAGAACCTACTAGCCGAACTTACACTTGAATCCAAAAATAAAGAGACAATGGGTATACATGACACTTTGATCATATGAAACTCATGTAATTAAAACCCTTGAAAATGCATAAATGGAATATTTTGTTGCAAAATAATTTTTTTCAAATTAAAGCCATATGCACATTCAAAGTAAGGCATAATCATCCATTCCATAACATAGAGATGAAATTTCATGATCATACCTACCCATCATACATATAACATAGTTCATATCTTACACAATTGAGTTTTTGGACCTCATACTAATAAAGACTCACCCATGAACCAAACCCTTTGAATTTCAATGTGCCATGTATATATGAAGTTCCCATAAACCCATATAACTAGAAAAGAAAATAACAATCATATTTCAATCAATTGGTGAAACTCACTTCGAACTAACATTTATGCCCTCATAATTACTTAGAGCTGGCAAACAAGACGCCTTAAAAGAACACCCACTTGTGCAATGCATAGGTAAAGTTTCATACCCTTACCTACACTAATTTGTACCCCTCAAGAGGCCCTAGTTAGAGTTAGTATTGATATTCATAAGTCATATTTATATCTTAGTTCATATTCATAAAAAATAGGGAGATCATCTATAACCGACATTCCCCATTTGCGCTACACAGAATCTGGTTTTCTAACACAAAAAAAAACCCCACACCAAAAGGAGGTTTTGCACTTGATCTTATGTTATATTAACATACCATTTATATTGGTTGGTCCTATCAGCTAATATCCTATGTGGGCCATATATTTCAAGGGATCTAAAGTTTCTTCTAGGAACGTTATTCTTTTCTTCGAATGTGGCGGGTTTCAATATTATGAGACACTCTAATGCAACCCACTACAGTGTAAATAACCCCATCTCATAATAATATATCCAATCGGTTAGGCAAAAAAAAATTCCCCTATCAATACTAACATAATCATGTCATACATGCGTATCCTAATCTGAATAACAGTCATATTAAGAATAATATTCATATGAGAGAATAATATTTCGTTCATACATATCATAACATACTTGGTTTCATATCATAATCATCGCAACACTTGTTCATATCACATCATACTGTTCATATCTTAATTGGTGTTATAGGGAAGAGGAAGAGATACTCATCACAAAAATTCATAATCAAGTTAGAGAACCTCAAACCTAATGGATCCACCTTAGACAAGACTATAGTTAAGTCAGCACCAACCACCACCAGAAGTGCACGTCAACCACCCATTTATCTATAATAATCAATTGGAACCTTCAATCATAACTTGAAGGATTTCTTCAAGTATTCAACCCTACTTCATTATAGTAATTCAACATAAGGTAACATAAAATCATTATAGAATGATATACTAGATTTTCTCATCCTTGCATTCATCACTCAAGCATACTAGGTCTTTAAAGTTCCAGAAAGAGGAGATTCATGGGTTCTCCTCGGGACATGTTAAAAACGCAAAAAATACTGTAATCAGCCGTATTTATTCATATATATCATAAATAACATCGGTTAAATGCCATGCCTAACAGGTTTATAAGATATCCACTGATGAAGTGAAATCCTAGAATGTTTGGCAACTTGAAATCCAATTTTTTGGAGTGCTTTGCGGAAAAGATCCCAAGGAAGAAGATCTTCCATACCTTTTTTTCCATTAATCAAGAATTTATGGAGAATATTCGAATTCTTGAAGCCCTAGTTGAACTCTGATCTTATTTTTCAATGTTATTCCTCTATAGAAATTTTGGATGAGGAAGTTGAGTTTTTGATTTATGTTTTTAGTTCATTAATGAAAGTCCTTTGGGTTAGGATCTTATTGGTGTTATTATAAAGGTTAATTACCCTAAAATAATCTCACCCCCCTTAACCCAAATAAAATAATAATAAAGCTAATCCCTTAATAAAAACATAAATCTGAAAATTGGGAGCACCTACGGCCACTATCTACGGACCGTAGATGGTGCTACGCCCCGTACTGCACTTTGTATATTTGGTAAGAGAGAGGTGTTGGGGAGGATTTGGTGATAATATCAAGTATAACCTAAATAATCCAATCCACATCCCGTAGATCCATTGACAGTCCATAATGGCCTTCGTAGGTCACGCTGTCTTTTGATAGGTTTTTTAAGTCGCTGTCGTACTTTGTGTCCTAACTCAAGCACCCCTAGGGTTGTCCTTGGGGGCGGCCTAATTTGACCTTAACATTTAGATTAATAAATAAATCTAATTTTTCCAGTAGGTTTCTCAGACAAAACATCAAACCTAGACAAGACCCTAAGACCAATCTATCCCAATGTACAAGTTTTTCTGGACATTACGGTCCTTTCCATGATGTTAAGCACTTAAAAAAACTTTCATATTGAGTTTAGTTACAATAGATTATGTCTTAAAACATATGTGAATCCGTTTTAAGTCAATGTAGCCTCACATGTGTCTTTAGATTAACGTCATTAGTATTTCCGAGTAATAAATTTTTAGGCAGAGGTTTTTTAGCAACTTGTGGTCCATATTATGGAGCGTAGTAGCGAAATGAGCTATGAATTGGATGGCATGACGGGGGCAACATTCAAGACCCACCACAGGCACACCTTTAACACCGCTATACCCGAGTCCATCTCTGTGCAGGGGCTTTTTGTAGGCTCTAGGAATTGCATCACTCGCGTGTTCCATCTTTCTTGTTCTAAAGTTCCTTCGCTTCATAGGGGGAATAATCGATCCTTCATGTGTGGCAACTGGACTTCAGCTCCTTCATTTCTTTTCTATTAACTCATCAGCGAGTTTACAGGCTGCAAGCTGAAGTCCCTCTCTAACTTCTTTGGTTTGGTTCACTGTCAAGTGGGTTAAGCAGATAGGGCGCATAGGTAGCACTAGGGTGGTTTTGTTACTTACGACCACATAGATAAGTAGATCAGCCAATAACACATGTTCGCTAGAGCAAAAAGCTCAAAAACATCCAAAGGATTACACGGGAATATATGAGTTTGGGCATTCGAATACAAAGTTTTGGAAATCCTCATCCCATGACTCATAAATGGTTTCCCTTCTAATTGCATGAAGGTTCGGATGTTTTCTACTACGCTCAAACTTACTTCCTCAATAAGAACGTAGCGGTCGTGTCAAGTACATACCCCACTAGTGATTGGTTGGATTTCGTTCCCCACCGAAAATAGTATAACCTAACTTCAACTTGTTATTACTATTGGTTGGTCAATGCCTTCCTTGGAAGAAAAAACAATAAATAATGGGGGTTTTCTAGTTCTAAATGAGTAAAAATAAATAATGCAATTGTATAAGACACTTAATCGCGTTGGCGAATGTTCGATTTTAATCGATTAAATAACTTACTAGGTTTTACGTGTTCCCCAAAGGTTCACTACTTGGAATCTAACTAACAACCACGCTTTCCGAGTATCTTGCCTTGACAGTGGATAAGTTAACTTATTTTCTAAATCCGTGTACGACAAAAAATTCTCGAAAATCTCCCTGCCGCACCTTGGTCCGGCTTACGCGGTTTGCTACCCCCCTATCGCTACCTTATTACGCATCGTAGTCTATTTGACTAAGTTTTACATTTACTACGTCGACCAATCAATACTAGCGAGAGATAGTCTACACAATCTATTTACTAATTCTTGGCCTATTATCTACCCTCCGTGCGGCCGCAAAGTCGCATGAAGCGAGTTCTACCTTTGGGGCCATCCATTAAAAAGACTGCTAAGCGAAAGAATTTTAATACATGCAAGAAACTATCTAGATTGTTATTTTAGTTAGGGTTTTATCTCATTATTTGCCCATGGGTCCCACAACCCCTAGTATGGAGTTTAGTTACTCATTGCCATAAACACAATAGTCAAATATATTAAATCAAGAGTTCATGTACTTACTTCCATGAGAAAGAATAAAATCAAAAGTTTTGCTTGATTAATACCCAAATCACCAACAATCATGATAATCACAAGTTAACACTATACAAGATCTAATAATATGATGTTCACTATATGGGTGTCTAACTATCAGCTGGCAAACCTCAAAAATGAAGTTTTTCGAAGTATTTATAAAAAAACAAAAAGCCTCATTAAACAAGTTTTCTAATACTGAAATCTCCAAACGCAGCTTGGGTCGACGGCCACACGCGACAGAACATCGTAGGTCACAACGGACCGTCATGACTCCGTGTTCCATACTTGTGCAATGTTTCTAATGTTCTCTTCATTCCCCTCGAACGGCAAGTAATGAACGGACCGTCATAGGCCACAACGGTCGTCGAGGGTCTTCGTTCCAAAACACTTCAACTCTTGCATAATTTGGGTACTGAGATCACTTCTACTGCAGACTTCACAACGAACCTGCACAGGACCGAATCCGCATTAGCCACATGGACCGTCACATAAGCTTCGAATCCCACCCTCTGGCAGACTTCCCCATTATCTCCTATCAGCAGCTGCACGACGCTGCCACCGCCACTACGACCGTCGCAAGCACGACGACGCCATCATCTTATAATGCTCCGTATGTTTGTCTCTTCCTGCATTTCTCCGCACAAAATTCTCCGCATTTCAGCTTTGTTGGACTATTCCTACAAAACAAGACAAACTTATATGAAAATTAGCACACAAAGCGCTTTCTCGGCACACACTAAACTAAGGAAAAAAGTATTAATTATAAACCGTGAAACCAACGGATATCACAACCCTAACTTAATTTGTTGGTGTCGCACGTCGACGCAACTATGACTCACTACCCACTCTTTGTACACTAGTATTCCCTTTTTTTATCCTTGCCAATCATTGGTGGCATCATCCGATTAATCTCATCAATCTATGCATGCTATCCTACTAGCTTAATTTTGTGGGATCAGAACATGAACAGCACACCATGCATTAACACCTTCCTCTTTCACTTGCTCCACAAGGTTGCTAACAATTCCCGGAAATTGCAGTTAAGTGTCCTCACTTTAAAACAAATCCCTCAGTTTTCACACAATGATTGTCATTTTGAGTATAAGGATTTACTTTCAGCACTGCGTCGTCTCTCAGAACGAAGTCCAATGCATTCATTAGCTCTATGTCCTAAGTTTGCCCTCTTATTTTCACTGCCTTAAGTCGCGTATACAACAACCCGTACATCATCTGATAGTCGTGCTTAGCTTGTAACATAGGTTCAGAGTCAGTATGGGTATGATTATAGGTCTATACTGTTAATGCCTGGGTGCCCTCCTTGACAAGTCGGACTAAACCTTTCCACGTTCTATAATTTTAATCACTGGCCCAGTTTCTTCTTACGCAAATTCTTGACACCGTCTAGTTTCCGCTTCTTTCTTTCAGGGGGGGAATGCTCTCGTTTCTGGGGTCTGCGCGTAGGTCTGGGAGATTTGCCTTT
>JAKWJA010000607.1:0-119608 GCA_027704765.1 Solanum habrochaites
AATAATGTCAGGGTGGCATTGTTATCATCGCCCTTGGACAACACACAGATCAGACAACGTCGGGCATGGATGCCCGCTGGCCCCTTGTGAAGCACAACGGTCGGGTGACATACGGGTAGTGGCATGCCCAATAACCGCGTGCTGTGGTAGACACACACGATGAGACGATTCGGTCGGGATTACCATCCATTCCTTTCGCCAAACACATAAGAACGACGACATGGTGTGGTCCATGCTATCACTCGCCCTGGAAATATACATACGGTACAAATGACGTCGGGCAAGGCATGTGGCATGGTTTTGAGTAAAACACACGATTAGACGACGTCGAGCGTGGAATGCCATCATCGCACTCTGAAAGGATACACAATCTGACTACATCCGGCATGGCATGACATCATTTCCCTTAAGCAACACATGCGGTTGGACGACGTCGGGCGTGACATTCCCATGTGAAGAGCACACGGTCGAATGACGATGGGCATATCATTCCATCATCGCCCGTGAATAGGACACACCATCGGATGACGTCAAGCGTGGAATGCCAAGATCTCCTTTGGAAAACACACAGGGATGAACGACATTGGATGTGGCATGCCATCATCGCCGTTGGACATATTACACGGTCGAATGACGTCGGGACGGTCATGCTAGTTTGGTCCTTGGGTAGAACACACGATCATACAATGCCGACCGTTGCATGCCATCATCACCCTTGGACAGCACACACGATAAGACTACGTCAGGCGTGGCATGCCATCATCACCCTTAGGCAGCACACACGGTCGGACGACGTTGGGCGTGACATTCCATCATCACCCTTGGAAAGCATACACTGTTAAACGATGTTGATGTGGAATGTTAACGTCACCCTTGGATAGCAAACGCGATCATACCATGTGGGGATTTATATGCTTTCATGGCCCTTGGGAAGCACACACGGTCGGATGACATCGGGCGTGGCATGCCATCATCGTCCGTGGAAAGCATACTTGATTGGACGTCGTCGGGCGTGGCATGCAATCATCGCCCTAGGGCAGCATACACGGTCATACAATGTTAAGCGTGGCATGTTATCATCGCACTTGGAAAGAACACAAGGTCGGACGACGTCGGGCATGGCATTTCGTCTCGCTCTTTGACAACACACACGATCGGACTACTTGGGGTGTGGATTCCATAATCTCTTTCTAACAACCACAAAGATGAACAACGTCGAGCACGGTATTCCTTTATTGCCTTTGTGCAGCACACACGGTCAGATGACATTGGGAATGACAGTCCAATATCGCCCTTGGATAGCACACACTATCGAAGGATGTCGGTCGGGATTGCATCATCTCCTTTCCACAACACATACAGACGAACGACATTGGATATGTCATGCTATCATCGCCCTTGGAAATATTATATGGTCAAACGATGTCGGGCAAGGCATGCTGGCATGGTCCTTAAGAAAAACACACGATTAGACGACGTCGAGCATGGAATGCCATCATCGCACTTGGAAAGGATACACGATCTGACTACATCCGGCATGGCATGACATCATTGCCCTTAGGCAACACATGCGGTCGGACGACGTCGGGCGTGACATTCCCATGTGAAGAGCACACGGTCAAATGACGTTGGGCATATCATCCATAATCGCCCGTGAATAGGACACACCATCGGATTACGTCAAGCGTGGAATGCCAAGATCTCCTTTGGACAACGCACATGGACGAATGACATTGGATGTGGCATGCCATCATCACCCTTGGACATATTACATGGTCGAATGACGTCGGAACGGTCATGCTAGTTTGGTCCTTGGGTAGAACACACGATCATACAATGTCAGCCGTTGCATGCCATCATCACCCTTGGATAGCACACACGATAAGACTACGTCGGGCGTGGAATGCCATCATCACCCTTATGCAGCACACACGGTCGGACGACGTTTGCCGTGACATTCCATCATCACCCTTGGAAAGCATACACGGTTAAACGGCATTGCTGTGGCATGTTAACGTCACTCTTGGATAGCAAACACGATCATACCATGTGGGGATTTATATGCTTGCATGGCCCTTGCGAAGCACACACGGTTGGATGACATCGGGTGTGGCATGTCATCATCGTCCTTGGAAAGCGTACTTTATCGGACGTCGTCGGGCGTGGCATGCAATCATCGCCCTTGGGAATCATACACGGTCAGACAATGTTAAGCGTGGCATATTATCAATGCACTTGGAAAGCACACATTGTCGGACAATGTCGAGCGCGACTTGCCATCATCTCCCATGGACAGCACACAAAATTATACTACGTTGGGCATTGCATTCCATCATTGTCCTTGGGTAGCATAACGGTCATACGACGTGTAGCGTGGCATGAAATCATGGTCCTTGGGAAGCACACACTGTCGGACGATGTTGAGCGTGGCATGCAATCATCATCTTGGAAAGCATATACGACCGGACTACGTCGGGCGTGGCATGCCATCATTGCCCTTGGGAAGGACACACCGTTTTTAACGCATCGGGCTTGGCAGGAAATTATTCCCATGGACCAGCATCTTATTCACATGATTTTCGGCATTGCATCATCCTCCTTAGGAAAACCCACCGAATAACGGCGTCGATCATGGTATGCCACATCATTGCCCATGTGCTCCCAAACAGTCGATCGTGACGTGCCAATGCATCCATCATCTCCCTTTGATAGCACACACAATCGGATGACATCGAGTGTGGAATGCCATCATATCCTTCTGACAACACACACGGACAAAGGACATTGGACGTGGCATGCCATCATTACCCTTGGAGATATCTCACGGTCGAACGACATTGGGCATAGAATTCTAGTATGGTCCTTGGGTAACACACATGATCATACGACGTCGAGCATGGCATGCCATCATCACCCTTTGACAGCACACACGATTAGACTACGTCGGGCATTCCATGCCATCTTCATCCTTAGGCAGCACACACGGTCATACAACGCTGGGTGTGGCATTAAATCATTGCACTTGGAAAGCATACAAGGTTAGACGAGGTCAATGTGCATGTTACCGTCACCGTTGGACAACACACACGATCACGCCATGTCGGGCGCTATATACCAGCATTGACCTAAGGCAGCATACAAGGTCGGACGACATCGGGTGTGGCATGCCATCATCGCTTTTTGAAAGCATACATCATCAGACGTTATCAGGAGTGGCATGCCATCATCGCCCTTGGGCAGCACACACGATCGAACGATGTCGGGTATGGCAAGACATCATCGCCCTTTGAATGCATACACATTTACAATACATCGGGCGTGGCATTTTATGATCGTACTTGGACAACACACATTGTCGGACGACGTAGAGCGTAACTTGAAATTATTTCTCTTGGACTGCACACAAGAATGGACTACATCGGGCATGACATGCTATCATCGAAATGCCACTCCTGATGTTGTTCCACCCTGTGTGTGCTGTTCAAGGGAGATGATGGCATGACACGCTCGATGTCGTTCGACCATGTGTTTTATCCTTATGGTGATATTGGCATGGCATGCTCACGTTGTCCGACCGTGTGTACCACACAATAGCGATGATGATATGCCACGCCCGACGTCGTCTGTTTGTGTGTGCAGTCCAAAGACGATGATGGCATGCATCGTTAACATTATCCCTCAGAGTGTTTTGTACAAAACAATGATGGCATGACACGTTAACGTCATCCCTACATTGTTCGACCGTTTGATGTCCAAGGGCGAGATAGTATGCCACGCCTGACATAGTCAGACCGTGTGTGCTTCCCAAGGACAATGATGGCATATACCGCTCGACGTAGTCCGATCGTATGTGCTGCACAAGGGAAATGATAGCATGCCACGCCTGACGTCGTACAACGCTGTGTGCTAACCAAGGGCAATAATTTTATGCCACGCTCGAAATCGTCTAGCTGTGTGTTAATTCCAAGAGCGATGATAACATACCACACATGTCATTGTCCGACCATGTATGTTGTCCTAGGGCGATGATGGCATACCACACTCGACGTCGTCCAACCGTGAGTACTACCCTAGGACCTTGATGGCATGCCATGCCCGACGTCTTCCAACCATGTATGATGCCAAAGGGCTATCATGGCATGCGATGCCCGACATAGTCCGATCTTGTGTGTTGACTAAGAGAGATGAAGGCATGCGACGCTCGACCTTGTACCACCATGTGTGCTGCCCTAAGGCCATGCGGGCATGTAACGCTTGACGTCGTCGGATCGTATGTGCTTACAAAGGTCGATAACAACATGTCATGCGCGACATCATCTGACTATGTATGCTTCCCAAGGGTGATGACGACATTCCACGCCCGATGTCGTCCTACAGTTTGTGCTTCCCAAGTGCCATGTCTGCATGACATGCTCGATGTCGTCCAACTGTATGTGAAGTTGAAGGGTGATGATGGCATGCCACGCCCAACGTAGTCTGATCATGTGTGCTGTCCAAGGGAGATAATAACATGTAAAGCCCAACGTCGTACAATCCTATCCAAGGGCGATGATGGCATGTCATGCCCGACGTAGACCATCCTTTCCAAGAGAGATAAATACAAGTCACGCTCGACGTCACCCGAACATGTGCGCTGTCCAACTGATATGATAACATGCCACGCCCGACGTCGTGTAACCGTGTATGCTTTCAAAGGGCGATTATGGCTTGCCACACCCAACATCGTTCGACCGTGTGTGCTGCCCAAGTGAGATAATGGCATGCCACGACAAATGACGTTCGATCATGTATGCTTTCCAAGGGAGATGATGGCATGCAAAGCCCGATGTCGTCTGACCGTGTATGTTGCCCAAGGTCCATGCGGGTATATAGAACCCGACATGCTCTGATGTGTGTGCTGTCCAAGGGTGACGGTAACATCCCACATTGACATCGTCCGAACGTGTATGCTTTCAAAGTGCGATGATGGAATGCCACGCCCGATGTTTTCCGATCGTGTGTGTTGCCTAAGGGTGATGATGACATGTCACGCCCGACGTCGTCCGTTTGTGTGTGCAGTCCAAAGGCGATGATGACATTCCACATTAACGTTGTCCCACACAGTGTGTTGTCCAAATCAATGATAGCATTCCACGTTAACGTCGACAGACATCGTCCGACCATGTGTTGTCCAAGGGCGAGATAGTATGCCACGCCTGACATAATCCAACCGTGTGTGCTTCCCAAGGACAATGATGGCATGTACCGCCCAACGTAGTCTGATCGTGTGTGCTGCACAAGGGCAATGATAGCATGCAACACCAGACTTTGTACAACATTGTGTTCTAACCTAGGGCAATGATGTTATGCCACGCTCAATATCGTCAGACTTTGTGTTCATTCCATGGGCGATAATAACATACCACGCATGTCATTGTTTGACCATGTATGCTGTCCTAGGGCGATGATGGCATGACACACCCGACATCGTCCAACCGTGTATGCTACCTTAGGACCATGATGACATGCCACGATCGACGTCGTAAGACCATGTATGATACCTAAGGTCTATGATGGCATGCCATGTTTGATGTAGTCCGATCTTATGTGCTGTCTAAGAGAGACGACTGCATGCCACGTTCGGCTTTGTCTGACCATGTTTTGGCCAAAGGCCATGCGGGCATGTCACACTTGTCGTCGTCGAATCGTGTGTGCTGACCAAGGGTGATAATAACATGTCATGCGCGACATCATGTGACTGTGTATACTTCCCAAGGGTGATGATGGCATGCCACGCTCTACATCGTCTTATTGTTTGTGCTACCCAAGGACCATGCTAGCATGCCACGCTGGACGTCGTTCGACTTTGTGATTTTTCCAAGGGAAATAATGGCATGCCATGTTCATTATAGTTTGTCCGTGTCTGTTGACCAAAAAAGATGATAGAATTCCACGCTCGATGTCATCCGATCGTGTGTACTATCTAAAGGCGATTATGGCATCCAATGCCCAATGTCATCTAACCGTGTGTGCTGCACAAGGGCATTGATGGCATACCTTGCTCGACGCCTTTATTATGTGTAGCTTGTTCAACGGAGATGATGGCATGCCACGCCCCAAGTAGTCCAACCGTATGTGTTGTCAAAGAGCGAGATGTCATGCCACACCCAACGTTGTCCGACCGTGTGTGCTACCCAAGGGCGATTATGGCATGCCACTCTGATCCTGGGTGCTTCCCAAGGGCCATGCATGCCTGCCACGCCCAATGTCGTCCGACCGTATGTGTTTCCCTATGGCGATGATAACATGTCACACTCGATGTCGTTCAACCTAGTGTATTTTTTCCAAGGGCAATGATTGCATGGCACACCGACGTCCTCTAACCCTGTGTGCTGCCCAAGGGCAATGCAGGCTGCCCAAGAGCGACGATGGCATGATATGCACGATGTCATCTGACCGTGTGTGCTTCACAAGGTCCATGCAGGCATGCCACACCCCACATCGTCCGATCATGTGTGTTGTACAAGGGCGATCTTAACATTACATGCCCGAAGTTGTCCGATTGTGTATGCTTTCCATGGACTATAATGGCATTCCACACCCAACGTATTCCGGACGTAATTGCTTCCTAAGGGCTATGATGGCATGAAATACCCTACATCGTCCAACCATGTGTGTTGCCCAAAGACAATGCGGGCATGCCACGCCTGACATCATTTGATCGTGTGTGCTGCCCAAGTACGATGATGGCATGTCAAGCCCGATTTCATCCGACCATTAATGTTGCTCAACTCCCATGCGGGCATGCCCGACGTTATTCGTCCATTTGTGCAATCCAAGGGAGACGATGTCATGACACTCCAGACGTTGTCCGATCCTGTATGCTTTCCAAGAGCGAGATGACATGCACGGCCTGATGTTGTACGACTGTGTTTGCTGCCCAAGGGTAATGATGGCATCTAACACCCGACATCGTCCGAACGTATGTCCTTCACAAGGGTGATAATGGCATGCAACGCCCGCGTCAACGATGATGCGTTCATCCCAAGGGAGATGATAGAATGCAACGCTTGACATTGTTTGACCGTGTGTTCTGTCCAAAGGCCATGATAATCTGCCACGCCTGATGTCGTCCGACGGTGTATGCTGCTCAAGGGCCATGATGGATTGCCACGCCTAATGTCGTTCATCCGTATCTGTTGTCCAAAGGCGATGATGGCATGCCATGCCCGACTTCATCCAACAGTGTTAGCTATCCTAGGGTGAGATTGCATGCCACGCCCAATTTAGTCCGACCGTGCGTTGCCTACGGGCAATGACGGCATCTAACGCCCGACGTCATCTGATAGTCTGTGTTGTCCAAACGCGATGATGTCATGCCACTCCTGACGTCGTTTGACCGTGTTTGATGCCCAAGGGACATGCAGGCATGCCACGACCGATGTGGTCTAAACGTTTGTGTTGTCCAAGGGCGATGATAACATGCCCCGATCGACGATGTACGATCGTGTATGTTTTCCAAGGGCGATGATGGCATTTTACGCCTGACGTAATCCGATCGCGTGCGCTTCCCAAAGGCTATGCAGACATATCACGCCCGATGTGGTCTAATTGTGTGTGTTGTCCAAGGGTGATGGTAATATGTTACGCTAACGTCGTCCGACCGTGTATGCTTTCAAAGGGCGATGATGGAATGCCACACCCGACGTCGTCCAACTGCACGTGGTTCTTAAGGGTGATGATGTCATGTCAATCCCGACATAGTCTGATCGTGTGTGCTTTCCAAGGGAGATGATGGCATGACACAGTCAACATGGTCTGATTGTGTGTGCTACCCAAGGACCATGCTAGCATGCCACGCCTGACGTCGTTCGACCGTGTGATATGTTCAAGGTGATAATGGCATGAAACGTCCAATGTTGTTCATCCATGTGTGTTGTCGAAAAGAGATGATGGCATTCCACGCCTGAAATCGTCCAATCGTGTGTGCTATCCATGGGCGATGATGGCATGCCATGCCCGACGTAATCCGATAGTGTGTGCTGCACAAGGCAATGATGGGCATACCACTCTAACGTTGTTCATCCATTTGGGGTATGTTCCAAGGCGATGATGGCTGCCACCCCAAGTAGTCCTACTATGTTGTCGTCAAAGAGCGTAACGGCATGCCATGCCCACGTCGTCACACCCTGGTAAAGGTTTTCAATAAAGTAGTTGTTTTTGCTTCCCCCATGGCCGATGGAGGCATGCACCTCTACAATTTGTGCTAAACCCAAGGTTCCATGCGGGCATTGCACTGCTTGACGTCATCCGATCGTAGGTGATGCCCAGGTAATGAAATGGCATCTACACCCGACATCGGTCCGAACTTGTGTGCTTCACACGGGCGATAATGGAAATGCCACGTCCCCCCCTCGTCTACGATGATGGCGTTCAGCACCAGGCGATGATGCATGCAAACGCTTGATGTTGTTTGAGCCGTGTGTGTCTTCTTTCCAAAAGGCCATGATAATCTGCCACGCCCGATGTCGTCCGACGGTGGTAATGCTGCTCAAGGGCCATGATGGCTTGCCAACGCCTAAACGTCGTTCATCCGTTATCTGTTGTCCAAAGGCCGATTTGATTGCATGCCATGCCCCGACGTCTCCTCATCATCCGACCGTCTTTAGCTATCCAAGGGTGCAGATTCATGCACGCCCAATTTGTCCGACCTTGCGTTGCCTAAGGCAATTATGGCATTAAACTCACGCACGTCATCTTATTGACTGTGCTGTCCAAACGCGATGATGTCATGCCACTCCTGACGTCATTTGACCGTGTTTGATGCCCAAGGGACATGCAGGCATGCCACGCCCGACGTGGTCTAAACGTTTGTGCTGTCCAAGGGCGATGATAACATGCCCCGAGCGACGATGCACGATCGTGTATGCTTTTCAAGGGCGATGATGGCATTTTACGCCTGACGTAATCCGATCGCGTGTGCTTCCCAAAGGCTATGCAGACATATCACGCCCGATGTGGTCTAATTGTGTGTGTTGTCCAAGGGTGATGGTAATATGTTACGCTAACGTCGTTCGACCGTGTATGCTTTCAAAGGGCGATGATGGAATGCCACCCCGACTCGTCCACTGCACGTGGTTCTTAAGGGGTGATGATGTCTGTCCATCCCTCATGTCTGATCGTGGTTGTGCTTTCCAAGGGAGATGATGGCATGACACATTCAACATGGTCTGATTGTGTGTGCTAAATACCAAGGACCATGCTAGCATGCACGCCTGACCTTCGTTCGACGGTGATATTTGTCAAGGTGATAATGGCATGAAACGTCCAATGTTGTTCATCCATGTGTGTTGTCGAAAAGAGATGATGGCATTCCACGCCTGAAATCGTCCAATCGTGTGTGCTATCCATGGGCGATGATGGCATGCCATGCCCGACGTAATCCGATAGTGTGTGCTGCACAAGGGCAATGATGGCATACCACTCTAGACGTTGTTCATCCATTTGGGATGTTCAAAGGCGATGATGGCAAGCCACGCCCCAAGTAGTCCGACCATGTGTGTCGTCAAAGAGCGTAACGGCATGCCACGCCCGACTTCGTCCGACCGTGTGTGCTGCCCAAGGGCGATGATGGCATGCCACCCGACAATGTGTGCTACCCAAGGTCCATGCGGGCATTGCACGCTTGACGTCATCCGATCGTGTGTGATGCCCAAGGGTAATGATGGCATCTAACACCCGACATCGTCCGAACGTGTGTGCTTCACAAGGGCGATAATGGAATGCCACGCCCGCGTCTACGATGATGCGTTCAGCCCAAGGGCGATGATAGCATGCAACGCTTGATGTTGTTTGACCGTGTGTTCTTTCCAAAGGCCATGATAATCTGCCACGCCCGATGTCGTCCGACGGTGTATGCTGCTCAAGGGCCATGATGGCTTGCCACGCCTAACGTCGTTCATCCTTATCCTGTTTGTCCAAGAGGCTGATGGACATGCCATGCCCGACTTCATCGACCGTGTTAGCTATCCGTGTGAGATTGCAGCACTCGCCCAATTTAGTCCGACCGTGCGTTGCCAAAGGGCAATGATGGCATCTAACGCCCGACGTCATCTTATAGACTGTGCTGTGCAAACGCGATGATGTCATGCCACTCCTGACGTCATTTGACCGTGTTTGATGCCCAAGGGACATGCAGGCATGCCACGCCCGACGTGGTCTAAACGTTTGTGCTGTCCAAGGGCGATGATAACATGCCCCGAGCGATGAATGTAACGATATCGTGTATTGGCTTTTCAAGGGCAATGATGGCATTTTACGCCTGACCGTAATCCGAATCGTGTGTGCTTTCCCAATGGCTATTCTGGCATAATCCACGCCCGATGTTGTCTAATTGTGTGTGTATTTGTCCAAGGGTGAGGGTTAATATGCTACGCTGACGTCGTCTTCCAACCGTGTAGGCTTTCAAAGGCGATGAAGGAAATTTCCACACCCCCGACCTCGTCCAACTGCCACGTGGTTCTTAAGGTGATGATGTCTGTCAGATAACCGACATCAGCCTGATCGTGTGTGCTTTCCAAGGGAGATGATGGCAATGACACAGTCGAACACGTCGATTGTGTGTGCTATGCTACCCAGGACCGATGCTACATCCACGCGCCCGCGTCCCGTTCAACCGTGGGTGAATATGTTCAAGGTGGATCATGGCATGAACGTCCAATGTTGTTCATCCATGTGTGTTTGTTGAAAAGAAATGATGGCATTCCACGCCTGAAATCGTGCGATCGTGTGTGCTATCCATGGGCGATGATGGCATGCCATGCCCGACGTAATCCGACCAGTGTGTGCTGCAACACGGGCAATGATGGCATAACCACTCGTAGATGTTGTTTCATCCTTTTGGGATGTTCAAAGTAAAGGCGATGATTGCATGCACTCCCCGACAGTAGTCCTACCATGTGTGTCATCAAAGAGCGTACGGCATGCCAACGCCGACTTCTCCGATCCCGTGTGGTGCTGCCCACAAAGGGCGATGATGCAAGCTACCTTACAATGTGTCTACCCCAGTTCCATGCGTGACATTTCAACGCTTGACGTCATCCGATCGTGTGTGATGCCCACGTGTTATTACACAGCACGTCCACTCTATATCGTCAGACCCTTTATATTTTATCTAGGGAGATGATGACATGCCCCCTGACTTCCTCCGACCAGTATGTGGCTTCCAAGGACAATGCTGGCGATCAACACAACGTCGTCCAACTTGTGTTCTTTCGCAAGGCCAATTAAATTGCAGCTATTGCCAGACATACTCCAATAGTTCTTGCATCCCCCAAGGGTTTGATGGAAAACGATGCTTGACGTCCGTTTGACCATTGTGGGCTGGCCAAGGGTTGATGATGACATGTACGCCCACATTTGGTTCCCTACTTTATTTTGGGGGGGGGGGGGGGGGCTTAGCCGCAGTTACGATGATGGGCATTCATGGCTCGACGTCGTTTGACAATTTTAATGCTTCCCAAGGCCCATGAGGGCATGCCACGCCCCGATGTCATATCCTGCATTTGTCATTCCAGGATGCGATGATGGCAATGCCACGACCTATGTCATCCAATCATTTTTTGTGTCCAACATAGGCGAGTGGCTGTAAACCTGCCCAACTTTTTCCCGACCGAGTTTGCTACCCAAGGCATGAATGGAATCTAACGCCCGACTTCGTCTTAACGTGTGTGCTCAACAAGGGTGGATGAATTGCATGCCAATCCCTTCTAACGATATATTGTGATCCCAAGGGTGGATTATTGCAATCCACGCTTGAACGTTTTTTTCTTTTCTTTTCTAAAGCAAATAATTACTTGTCTTGATCGATGCCGTTCGACCTGTGTATGCTGTATTGGGCGATGATATCATTCCAGGCCCAATTTCATCTAAATATGTTGCACTTACCCAAGGCCGGTTTGACATGGCCACCCTGACTAGTTCAATATTTTTTTGTCGTGTCACGGGCAATGATTGGATGCGACACTTGCGTCGTTCGGCCAATGTGTGCTTCCCATGTATGGAGACATAGCATGTCCCTACGTCTTAACGACTGTGTGTGCTACATAGGGCGATTATGCATGCCACACCCTAATGTCACCCGACCGTGTGTGCTTCACAGGGGCAATGCCGTGCATCCATTCCCTGTCATCGTCTATCGGGTTGTGCAGTCCAAGGGCGATGATAACAATGCCACGCCAGAGCCGTCGTCAACACCGTGTATCTGTCCAAGGCTATAATAACAAGCCACACCTGAACGTCATTGATCAAAGTGCGTGCTGCCAAAGGGCGATGGATGGCATGCCAGCCCAACCACGTCGTCCGACAGTTGCCCCCAAAGATATGATTCCATGGGATGCTCGACCGTCATCCCACCATGTGTGATACCAACGCCATGCGGGCAATGTCATCACGCCTGATGTGAATCCAATACTCGTGTGGGTGCTTCCCAAGGGCGATGATAGCATGTCACGCCCGACGTCATCCGATAATTAATGCATCCCAAGGCCACTATGGGCATGCCACGCCCGACGTCGTCCGACCATTTTTGTAGTCCATGGGCGATGATGTCATGCCACCCGACGTCATCAGACCTTGAGTTTTGTCCAAGGGCAATGATGACATGCCACGCCTGATGTCGTCCGACCCTGTGTGCTATCCAAGGGAGAATATGGTATGAAATGACCCACGTAGTTCAACCGTGTATTTTGTCCAATGGCGATGATGTCATTCCACGCCCGATGTCGTTAGACCATGTGTTTTTTCTTATGGTTATAATGGCATGCCATGCCTCACGTAGTCCGACCATGTATGCTGCTGAAGGGCGATCATGGTGTGCCACACCCGACGTTGTCTGTACGTGTGTACAGTACATAGGCATGATGGCATGCCACGTCGATGTCATCTGACAGTGTGTGTTTTCCAAAGAGGATGATGTCATGACAAGGTTGACATCGTCCTAGCATGTGCTTTCCAAGGTCGAGATAACATGCCACTCCTGACGTAGTCTGACCGTGTGTGCTTCCCAAGGGAAATGATGGCATGTACGCCCATTGTCATACGATCGTGTGTTTTTTCCAAGGGCAATGATGACATGCCACGCCCGATGTTGTCCGACCCTGTGTGTGCTGTCCAAGGGAGATGATGCGTGCAATGCCCGACGTCGTTCGACCAAGTCATTTTTGCAATGGCGATGATGGCATGCCAAACCCGATGTTGTCCAAGAATGTGTTTTCCCTTATGGAGAGAATGTCATTCCACGCCTCACATAGTCCGACCATGTGTTCTGCACAAGGGCGATGATGGCATGCCACACCCGACGTCGTCTGTCCGTGTGTGCAGTCCAAAGGCGATGATGTTATGACATGTCGACGTCGTCCTATAGTGTGTGTTGTCCAAAGGGGATAATGTCTAGACAATCCTGACATCGTCCGAGCATGTGTTATCCAAGGGCGAGATAGCATCCACGCCCGATGTTGTCCAACCATATGTGCAGTCCAAGGGCCATGATGGCATGCCATGCCCGACGTCTTCCGACCATGTATGATGCCAAAGGGCTATGATGGCATGCGATGCCCGACATAGTCCGATCTTGTGTGTTGACTACAGAGATGCGGCATGCAATGCTCGACCCCTTGTATAAACCCATCATGTGTGCTTCCCTAAGGCCCAGCGGGGCATTCAACGCTTGACGTCAGTCTGATCGTATTGCTTACAAAGGGCGATACTAACATGTCATTCACGACATCATGTTGACTTTTGTCTGGCTTCCCAATGGTGATGACGCATGCCAACGCAACGCCCGATGTCGGTCCTACATTTTGTGCTTCCCAAGGCCATGTCTCATGCCAGCTCCGATGTCCGTCCAACGTATGTTGAAGTTGAAAGGGTGCTGATGGCATGCCACGCCCAACGTAGTCTGATCATGTGTGCTGTCCAAGGGAGATAATAAAATGTAAAGCCCAACGTCGTACGATCCTGTCTAAGGGTGATGATGGCATGTCATGCCCGACGTAGTCCATCCTTGTGTGTTATCCAAGAGAGATAAATACAAGGCACGCTCGACGTTGCCCGACCATGTGCGCTGTCAAACTGAGATGATAACATGCCACGCCCGACGTCGTGTGGGCGATTATGGCTTGCCACACACAACATCGTTCGACCGTGTGTGCTGCCCAAGTGCGATAATGGCATGCCACGACTGATGACGTTCGATCATGTATGCTTTCCAAGGGAGATGATGGCATGCCAAGACCGATGTAGTCTAACTGTGTATGTTGCCCAAGGTCCATGCGGGTATATATCACCCGACATGGTTTGATCGTGTGTGCAGTCCAAGGGTGACGGTAACATCCCACATTGACGTCGTCTGACTGTGTATGCTTTCAAAGTGCGATGATGGAATGCCACGCCCGACGTTGTCCGATCGTGCGTGTTGCCTAAGGGTGATGATGGCATGCCACGCCCGACATAGTCTAATCCTGTGCGTGTGTTTGTCGATTAGGTTTTATAATGACATGCCTCCCTCGACCAATCTCTGATCGATGTGTGATACCAAGGACCCCACTAGCCAATTCTATGGCCTGACGTCGTTTAGAGCCATGAAGATATTTCCAAGGGCGATGATGGCCCATGCCACGTCAAATATCGTTTGTCCATGTGTTTTTGTCCCAGGATATGATGGCATGCCACACTCGACGCATCTGATCGTGTGTGCTATCCAAGGGAGATGATGGCATGCCCTTGCCCCGACTTATCACATGAACTGTTTGTGCTGCAGTAATCACAACAATGGAGCAATAAACTTAATCCTACCATACCCAAGTACTCCGATATCCACCCCATCTCCCCTCAGCTTCCGTGTCGGTTTGTAACCTTAGACATATGTATTAGTCATCTTCTTATCCGGAGCATGTGTCATTCCTCATCTGAGTAATGTCTTGATCCCATGATGCACTAATTTAGCCCTGCACAACAAGCCTCCCGCCCATGGTCGTTCGATACCAACAAATGTGTAACTTCCTCACGGCCGATGCATTGGCATCACGCCCAATTAATCCCCTGTTTATGCTTTTCAACTAAGGAATGATGGCACTGGCACAAAACTGCTCAACCAGTCGTCCCCCGCGACCCTGTTTGCTTCCTAAGGAACGCCTGTACACTGGGGCCGCACTAGTCAGTACCTAGAAGTGTCGCCGTTAAGTATCCTATACGCTCAATGCTCCCATGATGATGCATCGAATGCCATGACGAGCCAAGTTATCCCATCTTGTTGTTGTCCAACGGGAGATATTAGATCAATTCACGCTCACGTTGTCCGACCCAATACAGTAACTGTCTCCAGTGCGATGATAACATGCCACGCTCAACGTTGTCTGACAGTGTATGCTTTCAAAGGGCGATGATGGCAGGATACACCCGACGTTGTCAGACCGTGTATTCTTCCCAAGGGCGATGATTGCATGCAACGCCTAACGACGTCCAATCAAGTATGCTTTCTAATGACGATGATGGAATGCCACACCCGATGTCATCCGACCTTGTGTGCTGCCCAAGGTCCATGCGAGCATATCAAGCCCGACATGGTATGATTGTGTTTTATGTCCAAGGGTGACGATAACATGCCACATCAACGTCATCAAAACGTGTATGCTTTCCATTGGCGATGATGGAATGCCACACCCAACGTCGTCCAACCGTGTGTGCTGCTTAAGGGTGATGATGGCATGCGACGCCGGACGTATTCTGATCCTGTGTGCTGTCCAAGGCTGATGATGGCATGCAACACTCGACATTGTATGATCGCGTGTGTTACCCAAGGACCAAACTAGCATGACTCTCCAATTGTCATTCGACCGTGTAATATGTCAAAGGGCGATGATGGTCATTCCACATTTAATGTCGTTCGTATATGTGTGTTGTCCAAAGGAGATCATGTTATTTCATGCTTGACGTCATCCTATCGTGTGTCCTATCCAAGGGCGATGATGGCATGTTATGACTAACGTCATCCGACCGTGTGGCGCTTCATCTGTGTGGCAATGAATTGGATACCATTGTTGACGTCGTTCGTCCATGTGGGTGTCCCAGGTGAAAATGTTTTGCATGCCAATTCCCCAGTAGTCCCGGACCGTCGTGTTGTTAAAGAGCGAGACGGAATAACCAAGGTCCGACATGGTCTGACCGTGTTTACTAACCCTACCGGGCGAATTAGGCAAGCCACTCTGTACTCTTTGTGCTGCCCAGGGCTTTCCGGTCATACACGTCCAAATTTCATTCCGAGCGTGTGTTCTTCCAAGGCGATGATAGCAATGTTTTATCCTTATGTCTCCGACCCACTGTGTATTTGGTCAAAGTGATTAATAGCAGCCACAATCGACTTCCTTCGACCGTGTGTGCTGCCAAGTGAAATGCGGGGTTTTCCCAAGCACTACGTCGTCCTACTTGTGTTCTGTCTAAGTCGATGATGGCATGCCTGCCAGAACGTAGTCCCGTCATTCGTGCTGTCCAAAAGGATGATGGCATGCAATGCTTTGACGTTGTCCAACTGTGATGGGCTGCCCAACGTTTTTATGACCTGTTATGGGCTTGGCGTCGTCCGAATTGTCAATGTGCTGCCCAATAGCGCTGATGGCAATTACATGCCCCGATGTATCCAACGATGTGTGCTTCACACGGTCATGCGGCATGCCATACCCAACATCCGTCGATCTTGTGTGAAATGTCCAAGGGCGCTGTTAACATGTTCATTCCGACGTTGATCTGTGTGTATGCCTTTACAAGGGCTATGAATGCATGCTCACACCCAACATCACCGTCGTGTGTGCTTCCTTAGGAGATGATGGCATGAAATGCCCTATTATGGTTTCGACGGTGGTGGTGCTTCCAAGGGGATGATGCCATGCGACCTCGAATGGGGGGGGGGGGGGGGGGGGGGGAGGGGGGGGGGGCGGTGCAGGGGGGGGCAAAAAGGGGGGGGGAACGAAAAAAAAGAAGGGGATGTGAGAGAGTGTAATCCAAACCATGTGTGTTCCCAAGGAACCCTACGTATGCCATGAACGGCGTCATACCGATCGTGTGTGATGCCCAGGAGATGATGTTCAATTTCACGGCCCGAGTCGTACGACCATTTATGCTTCCCAAAATCCCCTTTGCAAGCCTTGCCACTTCCTACATCATCTGGCCATTTTGTTCAGTCCAGGGCGATGAATGCATGCCCACGCCCGACGTTGTCCATTTTGTGTGCTGTCCCAAGGCGAGATTTGCATGCAAACCGCCGACTTTGTCCGAATTTGTTTGTTGCAAAAGAGAAATCATGGCATCTAACACACGGACATCGCTCGACACGTGTGTACTCCACAAGTGGCGATGATGGCATACCACACCTTGTGCATTGATATGTGTGCTGCCCAAGGGTCTATGATGGAATGTCACGCTTACATTTTTCCGACGTGTCCTTTTTGTCTAAAGGATATTATAACTGCCACAAACACCGGATTTTCATTTGCCGTGTATGCTGCCCAAGGACGATGATGGCATGCCCCGCTACGATCGTTCTCCCGTGTGGTGTTTATCCAAAGGCGATGACGGCATGCTGGCCTGGGGGCTCATGACTTCAATGCGGATATCAAATCCTGACCGTTGAGTTGTCCAAGGGATTTAATGGCATGGCCGACTCTAATGTGTCTAACCGTGTGTACAACCTAAGGGAATGATGGCATTCTATCACCCGACGTCGTTCATAGTCCCTTTGCTATCCAAAGGCTATAATGGCATGCCACGCCTGACATCGTCCGACCGTGTATGCTGCCCAGGGCCATGCCAGGCCAACCCACGCCCACTAGGTCCAATATTGTTGGTTTAATGTTCCAAGGGCGAAGATAACAAACTGCCACGCCCGGACTGACGTCCGATCGCAAAGCTTTCCAAGGGCGATGATGGCATTTATCCGCCCGAACGTTGTCCGACGACCGTGCTGTTGCCCAAGGGTTCCATGTATGCATATCATTTCGACGTGGTCTAATCATTTGTGTTGTCCAAGTTGGGAAGATGCCACGTCCAACGGCATCATTACCAGTGTAATGGTTTCGAAGAGCAATGATGGAAATCCAACACCCGAAGTCGTCTGCCCCACATTACTGGACAATTGCGGGGCAAGCAGAGAATCGGGAGGCGAGAGCCACCGCAATGTCACCTACTTCACTGGGTCTATTGGGGATGGGCATGAAAGAGAGGGGCAACAGGGCGAAGAAAACCTGCGACGTAGAGGACCATTTAACTGCCCAGGTTGATGATGTCATGCCATGCCGAAAACCATGTATCAGAATTGTGGTATTATTTCCTAGTGCGAAATGGAAATGTCCGCTCGACGTCTCGTCTAATCATGTGGTTTCTACCGTAAGGACCATGCCAGCATGTCACGCCGATTGTCCTCTGACCTTAAATGTGCTTCCCAGGGCATGCAAGGCATGAAACACACAACGTCGTCCGACTTGTGTTTTTTCTATCCCAAGGAGATGATGGCATGCCAATGGACAGATGTAGTCTAATCGTTTCGTTCTAGGAATATCTAACCCAAGTGGCCTGGATGGTATCTCATGCCCTACATATCCGACGCATTGTGTGTCTGCTTACGGGTGCGATACCATTCGATGCTCGACGTTGGCAAACCATGTGTGCTTTCAAAGGACCACACGGGGATGCCACGCCCGACGTCATCTTACTGTGTGTGATGCCTAAGGGTTATAATGTCATGTAATGCCCAAAGTCGTGCGACCATTTATGCTTCCCAAGGCCAATGAGGGAATGCCACGTCCGACGTCATCCGACTATTTGTGCAGTCCACGGGCGTTTATGGCATACCATGTTCGACGTTGTCCAATCGTGTGTGTTGTCCAAGGGCGAGATGGAATGCACCTCCCGCCGTTGTCCGACTGTATTTTCTTCCCAAGGGCAATGATAGCATCTAATGCCCGACATCATTAGAACGTGTGGGATCCACAAGGGAGATGATGGCATGCCACATCCGCGTCTACAATTATATATGTTGCCAAGTGGAGAAGATGGCATGCCACGCTTGACATTGTTTTACCGTGTGTTATGTCCAAAGGCAATGATAACATGCCATGTCCGATATCGTCCGACCGTGTATGCTGTCCAAGGGAGATGATGGCATCCTACGCCCGACGTCGTACGAATGTGTGTGTTATCCAAGGGTGATGATGGCATGCCACACAAGACGTAGTTCGATCATTTGTGTCGTGCAAGGGCGATGATGGAATGTGACAGTGGACGTAGTCGGACCATATGTGCTGCCAATTGGTGATGATAACATGCCACATCCGATATTGTCCGACCATGTATGCTATCCAAGGGCGATGATGTAATACCACGCCTGACGTCATTTGAACGTGTGTGTTACCCAAGGGCGATGATGGCATGCCACACAAAACGTAGTTCGATCATTTGTGTCGTGCAAGGGCGATGATGGCATGCGACAATGGACATCGTCAGACCATGTGTGTTGCCCATGGGTGATGATGACATGTCACACCTGACCTCGTCCGACTTTGTGTGCTACCAAAGGGCGATGATATCATGTCACGCCAGTTGTCTCTCTGATCGTGTGGTTCCTTAACAAGGTCTATGAAAGTGGCTTCCACCCTAAATGAGTTTGACCATGTTGCTGCCAAGGGCGATGATGCCCAAAAGAAGAGGAGTAAACATGACTCTCTCTCCATGCCCTCGTCTTCCCGGTCTTCCCTCCCCTCCGACTGCACACTGCCCACATCGCTCCGACACGGTGTGATTGCTCCCAAGCGGCGCATGATCCCTGTGACGTCGTCCCACCATGTTGTGCTTGGCCAACGCCATGCGGGCATGCCACTGCCTGACAATCATCCAAATCGTTGTGTTTATGCCCAAGGGCGATGATAGCATGTCCCAGACCATTCGTCCATCCGACACCATTTATGCTAATACCTTAGGTCAATTGCGGGTCATGCAC
Source organism: Solanum habrochaites (assembly GCA_027704765.1). Taxonomy (NCBI): domain Eukaryota; kingdom Viridiplantae; phylum Streptophyta; class Magnoliopsida; order Solanales; family Solanaceae; genus Solanum; species Solanum habrochaites. The sequence goes on from JAKWJA010000607.1 coordinate 20,024, forward strand.
GCTTGACGTCGTTCATTCGATTTGTGCAGTCCGGGAGATAATGGCATGCCATGCCCAACAATCTTCCACCCTTGTGTTTTTGTCTAAGGGAAATGATGACAACATCGCCGCACCAGATTCATTCGACCATGTGTGTGCTATTCCAAGGGAGATGATGGGCATGCCACCGTGATGGTTGTTTCGACCTATATTTTGTCCAAGGGCGATGATGGATTCCACGCTCGATGTCCGTTTCGACCATTTTTTTTCCTTATGGGGGCGATATTGGCATGGCACGCCCAACGTGTCTGAGATCATCATGTGTGTTGTCCAATGGAGATAATAAATGAAAGCCAACGTCGTCGCTCTGTCCAGGGCCGATGATTGCATGTCAAGCCCGACTAGTCCAGTCCTTGTGTGTTCATCCAAGCGAGAAAATACAAGGCACCCTCGACGTCGCCCGCCATGTGCCCCGTTGTCCAACTGAGATGAAACATTTCCACTCCCGACATCGTGGTGTATGGCTTTCAAAGGGCGATTAAATGGCTTTGCCACACCCAACAGCTCGAATCCGTTTGTGTTGCCCAGTGCGATAATGGCATGCCACGACTGATGACGTTCGATCATGTATGCTTTCCAAGGGAGATGATGGCATGCCAAGCCCGATGTAGTCTGATCGTGTATTTTGCCCAAAGTCCATGCGGGTATATAGAACACGACATGGTCTGATCGTGTGTGCTGTCCAAAGGGGACGGTAACATCCCACATTGACGTCGTCCGACCGTGTATGCTTTCAAAGTGCGATGATGGAATGCCACGCCCGACGTTGTCCGATCGTGTGTGTTGCCTAAGGCTTATGATGGCATGCCACGCCCGACATAGTCTAATCGTTTGTGTTGTCGAAGGGTGATAATGACATGCCTCCCTCGACATCGTCTAATCGTGTGTGATACCCAAGGACCACACTAGCATTCTATGCCTGACGCCGTTAGACCATGAGATATTTCCAAGGGCGATGATGGCATGCCACGTCCAATATCGTTTCTCCGTGTGTGTTGTCCAAAGGAGATGATGGCATGCCACACTCGACGTCATCAGATCGTGTGTGCTATCAAAGGGAGATGATGGCATGCCTTGCCCGACGTCATCTGACTGTTTGTGCTGCACATGGGCAATGATATACCATGCTCGATACCATTCATCCGTGTGGGTTTGTCCTAAGGAGATGATGTCATTCTAGACGTCATTCTCGACGTCATTCGACTGAGTATGTTGTCCAATGAGCAATAATTGCCCGCCACACCCAACGTCGTTCGAACGTGTGTACTCCCCAAGGGTGATGATGGCATGCCACGCCCAATATAATCCACTCGTGTATTCTTTCCAATAAGATGATGGAATGGCACGCTCAACATCATCCGACTGTGTGTGCTTCCTAAGGACCATGATGGCATGTCACACTAGAAGTCTTAAGACCATGTATGCTGCCCAAGGACGATGATGGAATGCCATGCGCAAAGTATTCCAATCTTGTGTGTTGTCCAAGGGAGATATTGATAAGTCACGCTCGACATTGTCTGACCATGTGTGCTTTCCAAGTGCGATGATACCATGCCACGCTCAACGTTGTCTGACAGTGTATGCTTTCAAAGGGCGATGAATGTCAGGCTACACAACACCCGATGTTGTTCAGATCGTGTATCTTCCCAAGTGCTATGATTGCACGCCACGCCCTAACGACGTCCAATCAAGTATGCTTTTCCAATGACGATGATGGAATGCCACAGACCCGTGTCCATCCCGACTTGTTGTGCCTGCCCAGGTCCTTGCGAGCCATATCAAGCCCGACATGGTATGATTGTGTTTTTATGTCCCAGGGTGACGATAACAATGCCACATCAACTCATCAAAATGTGTAAGGCTTCCAAAGTCGATGCTGGAATGGCCACCCCAACGGTCCGTCCAAACCGTGTGTGCTGCCTAAGGGTGATGATGGGAAGTGACGCCGGACGAGTCTGATCCTGTGGCTGTCCAGGCTGAGATGGCATGTCAACTCTCTCGCCTTGTATGATCGCGTGTGCTAAAAGCCCGAGGACCGCAACTATCCATGACTCTTCTCAATTGTCATTCGACCGTGTAATATGTCAAAGGGCGATGATGGTCATTCCACGTTTAATGTCGTTCGTCTATGTGTGTTGTCCAAAGGAGATCATGTTATTTCATGCTCGACTTCATCCTATCGCGTGTCCTATGCAAGGGCGATGATGGCATGTTATGCCCAACGTCATTCGACTGTGTGCGCTTCATATGTGCAATGATGGAATACCATGGTCGACGTCGTTCGTCCATGTGGGTTGTCCCAAGGCGATGTTGGCATGCCATGCCCCAAGTAGTCGGACCGTGTGTGTTGTTAAAGAGCGAGACGGAATACCATGTCCGACATGGTCTGATCGTGTGTACTACCCACGGGCGATTATGGAAAGCCACTCTGTACTCTGTGTGCTGCCCAAGGGCTATGCGGGCATACCACGTCCAATGTCATCCGAGCGTGTGTTCTTCCCCAGGCATGATACATTTTATGCCTTGTGTCATCCGACCCTGTGTATTTTGTCAAAGGATAAAATGCATGCCACATCGACTTTCCTTTTTCCTCTCCCTCCTTCGAGCCGTGTGTGCCTCCCAAGGTTGAACAATCGCAGGGTTTCCAAGCACTACGCGTCCTAAACCTGTTTTTCTGTCTAAGGGCATGAGGGCAAATGCCATACCAGACGTAGTCCGATCATAATCGTGCTGTCCAAAAGAGTCATATGGCATGCACTGCTTGACGTTGTCCAACGTGGTGTTTGCTGCCCAACGTTTATTATGACCTGTTAGGCTTGGCGTCGTCCGACTTTATGTCTGCCAAGAGCGATATGGCCATTACATGCCCGATGGTCATCCCAACGATGTGTGCTTCACAAGGTCCATGCGGGCATGCAAACGACCCAACATCGTCTGATCTTGTGTGATTGTCCCAAGGGCGATGTTTAACCATGCCCCATGCCGACGTTATCGATTGTGTATGCTTTACGAGGGCTATGAATGCATCCACACCCCCCCACATCATCCGATCGGTGTGCTTCCTTAGGGAATGATGCATGAAAATGCCCTATTATGTTTCGACGGTGGTGTGCTTCCTCCCCCAATGAGAATGAAAAAAAAAAAATGTTCCCATTCGACGCTCGACGTCGTCCAACCATGTTGTGTGTGCCCAAGGACCTAACGTTAATGCCATGAACGGCGTCATCCGATGGTGGTGTGAATGCCCAAGGGAGATGATGTGTTTGTCCATGTCACGTCGATGTCTACGACCATGTTATGCTTCCCAACTCCCATGCAGCCTTGCACGTCCTACCCCCCCCCCCCAAATCGTCTGGCTATTTTGCATTCCAAGGGCGCTGATTGCATGCCACGCACGACATCGTCCAATTGTGGTGTGCTGTCCACCAGGGCGAGATGGCATGCCCCGCCCGACGTTAGTCCCCCGACTGTGTTTTGCTGCAAAGAGAATCATGGCAATCTAACACACAACTCGCTCAGAAACGTGTGTACTCCACAAGGGCGATGATCGCCGAACCACCCTGTGCCTAACGATTAGTGTACTGCCCCAGGCGATGATGGCATGGTCACGACTTGACATTTTTTTCGACAAGTGTCTTTTGTCTAAATTGCGATGATAACTACCACAACGGATTTCATTTGACCGTGTATACGCTTCCCAAGGACGATGATGCATGCCCACCCCGAAGCTCGTCCCGAGCCGCTTTGTACTACTGCCTAAAGGGTGATGATGTCAGCCATGGGTGTGGCCGGATGTGACTTCAGATTTGTGTATATTCCTAGATGCGAAAATGGAATGTCACGCTCAACGCGACTAATCATGTGTTGCTAACCTAAGACCATGCCATCATGTCACGCCTATCGTCTTCTGATGTGTGTGCTTCCCAATGGCAATGCAAGGCATGAAACACACAACGTCTGCTGTGTTCTATCCAAGGACGATGATGGATGCCATGATGCCAGATATAGTCGCATCGTTCGTCTACCCAAGTGCCATGAATGTCTATCATGCTCCTACATCATACGATGATGTGTGCTGCTTAAGGGCTATACAGTTCGATGTTCGGCGTTGGCCAACCATGTGGTGCTTTCCAAGGGACCAACGCGGGGATGCAATGCCCACGTCATCTGACTCTGGTGTTGATGACTAAGGGTTATGATGTCATGTAATTCCCAAAGTCGTGCGCCCATTTATGCTTCCCAAAGGGCCAATGAGGAATGCCACGTTCGACGTCATCCGACTATTTGTGCATCCAAACTGGCGTTATGGCATACCATGTTCGACGTTGTCCATCGTGTGGTGTTGTCCCCAAGGGCAGATTGAATGCACCTCCCGCCGTTGTCCGACTGTAAATTTTCAGCCTAAGTGCAATTATGTGCTCTAATGCCCTACAATCGTTAGAACGTGTGTGTTCCACAGGGAGATGAATGGCATCCACATCCGCATCTACAATTCTATATGCTATCCAAGTGGCGATAATGGTGCCACGCTTTCATTTGTTGGGGGGTAACCAGTGTGGGGTTATGGGGCCAAAGGCATGATAACATGCCCATGTCCCGATCGTCCGACCGTGTTAAATGCTGTCCAAGGCGAATATAGCATCCCACGCGCCCGACGTCGTACGAATTGTGTGTGATTACCAAGGGGGATGATGGCAGATTCCACACAAAGACTAGTTTTCAAGTTCATTTGTGTCGTGCAAGGGCGGATGATGGAATGGACAGTGGACGTCGTCGGACAATGTGTGCTGCAAATGTGATCAACATGCACACCACTTTCGATATTGTCCGACCATGTATGCTTTCAAGGGCGCTGATGTAATACCACGCCTGACTGTGCATTCGAAACGTGTGTGTGTACCCAGGGCGATGATGGCAATGTGCCACACAATACGTAGTTTCGATCATTTTGTCGTGCAGGGCGATGAATGGCAATGCGACAATGGACATCGTAAGACCATGGTGTGTTGCCCATGGGTATGATGACATGTCACCACCTGACCTCGTCCCAACTTTTGTGCTACTAAGGGCGTGATAACATGTCACGCAGTTGTCATCTGATCGTGTTGTGCTGATAACAAGGTCTATGATGGGGGGGGGGTGCATTACCGAACCTAACGTAGTTTGACATTGTGTGGTGCGCGCCAAGGAGATGATGCCATGGCAACTCCCAACGTCGTCCGTACTGTGTGTGCTGCCATGCGATGAATGCCATGGATGACGACGTCGGTCCAACCATGTGTATTGCCAAACGACCATGCGGGCATGCCACGCCTGACATCATCCAATCGTGTGTTATGCCCAAGGACGATGATAGCATGTCACGCCATTCGTCATCCGACCATTTATGCTACCTTAGGTCATTGCGGGCATGCCACGCTCGACGTCGTTCATCGATTTGTGCAGTCCAAGGGCGATAATGGCATGCCATGCCCAACATCTTCCGACCTTGTGTTTTGTCTAAGGGAAATGATGACATGCCGCACCAGATGTCATTCGACCATGTGTGTGCTATTCAAGGGAGATGATGGCATGCCACGCGTGATGTTGTTCGACCGTATATTTTGTCCAAGGGCGATGATGGCATTCCACGCTCGATGTCATTCGACCATGTGTTTTTCCTTATGGCGATATTGGCATGGGCAATGCCTCACGTAGTTCGATCAGTGTTCCTACACGCGCGATAGGGCGATGATGATTGCACTCCCAACGTCGTTTTGTTTGTGTGTGTCATCTCCAATGCGATGATGGGCAATGCCACGTTGTACGTTGCCCTCAGAGTTTTGTGTTGTTCCAATGGGGTATGATTTCATGACATGCCCAACCTTTTGTCCGCGACCGTGGGGGGGTGTTGTTGGTTCAAAAGGGTGAGATAATAGGCCATGCCTTAGGTAGTCCGACCGTGTGTGCTTCCCAAGGACAATGATGGAAAGTAACGCCCGACATAATTCGATTATGTGTGTTGCACAAGGGCAATAATAGTATTCCACGCCCGACGTTATACAATAGTGTATACTAATCAAGGGCAATGATGTTATGCCACCCTCGACATCGTCTTACTGTGTGTTCACTCTAAGGGTAATGATAACATACCACACATGTCGTTGTCTTACCATGTATGTTGTACAATGGCGATGATGGCATTCCACGCCCGACGTCATCTAATTGTGTGTACTACCCTAGGACCATGATGCATGCCACGCCCGACGTCATCCGACCATGTATGATGCCGGAGGGCTATGATGGCATTCCATGTGCGACGTAGTCCGATTTTTTATGCTGTCTAAGATAGATGATGGCATTCCTCGCTAAACTTTTTCAAACCATGTTTGCTGCCAAAAGGCCATGCACGCTTGATGTCGTTGGACCGTGTTTGCTGACCAAGGGAGATAATTAAATGTCATGCGCGACATCGTCTTACTGTGTATGCTTCCTAAGGGTGATGATGGCATACAACGCCCGATGTCGTCCGACAGTTTGTGCTGCCCAAGGGACATGGGTGCATGCCACGCCCGATGATATCAAACCGTATGTGCAGTCCAAGGGAGATGATGGCACTCCACGCTCTACGCCGTTCATTCGTGTGTTTTGTCCAAAAGGATGATGAAATTACATGACCAACGTCGTACGACCGTCTTTATAGTCCAAGGGAGATGATGGCATGCCACGCACGACGTAGTCCGATCGTGTGTGCTGCCTAAGAGCAATGATGGTATCTAACGCCCGATGTCATTTGTCCTTGTGTGCTCTCCAAAGGCGATGATGGCATGCCATGCCTGACGTCATCCTACCGTGTGTGCTGCCCAAGGTCCATGTGGCATGCCACGCCCGATGTCATCCGACAGTGTGTGCTGCCCAAGGGAGATAATGGCATGTCACGCCCGATGTAGTCCGACCGTGTGTGCTACCCATGGCTATAATGGCATGCCACAACCAATGTCGTGCGACCGTGTGCGTTGCCCTAAGGCCATGCGGGCATGCCACGCTTGACGTTGTCCAATCGTATGTGCTAACTTAGGGATATGATTACATGTCATGCCCAATGTAGTCCAACCGTGTATATTTTTGAACAACAATGATGGCATTTAATGTCCGACGTCATTCGATCGTTTATGCCCTCCCAAGGGTGATGATAGCATGCCACGCCCGACATCCTCTGACCGTATATTTTGTCCAAGGGCAATGATGGCATGCCACGCCCGACATAGTCAAATCGTGTGTGCTATCTAAGGGTGATGATGGCATGCCATGCCCGACATGGTCTGATCGTGTGTGATGTCCAAGGGCGATGATGGCATGCCACGCTCGACGTCGTTTGATCGTGTCTGCTATCCTAGGACCATGCTAGCATGCCACGCTGGACGTCGTTCGACTGTGTCACATGTCCAAGGATGATGATTGTATGCCATGTCTAATATCGGTTGTCCGTGTCTGGTGACCTAAAAAATGATGGCATTCCACGCTCGATGTCATCCGATAGTGTGTGCTATCTAAGGGTGATGATGGCATGCAATGCCCGACGTCGTCTGACCGTGTGTGCTGCACAAGGGCATTGATGGCATACCATGCTCGATGTCGTTCCTCTGTGTAGGTTGTTCAACGGAGATGATGGCATGCCACGCCCCAAATAGTCCAACCGTATGTGTTGTCAAAGAGCGAGATTGCATGCCACACCCGACGTCGTCCGACCGTGTGTGCTGCCCAAGGGCGATTATGGCTTGCCACTCTGATCGTGGGTGCTTCCCAAGGGCCATGTGTGTTGCCCTAGGGCGATGATATCATGTCACGCTCGATGTCGTTCGGCCTTGTGTATTTTGTCCAAGGGGGATGATGGCATGCCACACTGACGTCCTCCGACCCTGTGTGCTGACTAAGGGAAATGCGGGCATGCCACGTCCGACTTGTGTTCTGTCCAAGGGAGATGATGGCATGCAACTCTTGACGTCGTTCGTCCATGTGTTCTGCCCAAGCGCTATGATGACATGCCACGCTCGACGTTATCCGACTGTATGTTCTGCCCAAGGGCGATGATGGCATGACACGCCCGAAGTCATCCGACCGTGTGTGCTTCACAAGGTCCATGCGGCATGCCACACGCTTCCCACAGCAGCGTCCGATCATTTGTGTCTATAAGGGCGATTTTAAACCATTACAAAATAAACCGCCCGAAGTTGTCCTATCTTTAGCTTTTCCAATGACTATAATGGCATTCACCACCCAAAACGTCCTTCGAACGTAGTGTTTTCTAAGGGCGATGACATGGCATGAACTGCCCTACAAATCGTCGAGCGTTGTGGTGCTGCCCAAGACGATATTCCATGCATGCTCGACGTTGTCCACACCATGTTTTGCTTCCCACGGACCAGTGTGGGCATTCCACGCCTTACACCATTCGATCGTGTGTGCTGCCCAAGTCGATTATGGCAATGTCATGCCGATTTCGTCCGGAACCATTTAATGCAGCTAAAGCCTTTAGAGGCTGCGCGACGTCGTCTTTTCCATTTGTGTCAAATCCAGGTTGATAATGCCATGACACTCCCAACGTTGTCCCGAATCGTGTAGCTTTCCAAGAGCGAGATGACATCAACGCCCGATGTTGACCCCCTCGTGTTTGCTGCCCAGGGTAATGATGGGCATCTAACAACCGCGACACGTCCCGTCGGTGTGTGCGTTCACAGGGCGATAGGAATGCCCACGCCCGGCGTCTACGATGATGCGTTCAGCCCAAGGCGAATGATAGCAATGCAAACGCTTGACGTTGTTTTAAAAAACCGTGTGTTCTTCCCAAGGCCATGATAATAGGCACGCCGATGTCGTCCGACGGTCTATTCCACTTGTCCCAGGGCGATTTGGAATGCCACGCTAAAGTCGTTCATCAGTGTTTGTTGTCCAAAGGCCTATGATGGCAACGCCATGCCTGACGCACATCCCCGACTGGGTGTTCGTCTATCCCATGTTGACTATTTCATGCATATGATGTACCAATTAGTCCGACCGTGTCTTGACTGATGGCATCTAACGCCCGACGTCATCTGATCGTCTGTGCTGGCCAACGTGATGATTTCATGCCATACCTGACGTCGTTTGACCGTGTGTGATGCCCAAGGACCATGCAGGCATGCCATGCCCGACGTGGTCCAAACGTGTGTTATGTGCAAGGGCGATTATAACATGCCACGATTGATGATGTACGATCGTGTATGGTTTCCAAGGACGATGATGGCATTTTACGCTCGACGTAATCCAATCGTGTGTGCTGTCCAATGGACACGCAGGCATATCACGCCTGATGTGGTCTAATCGTGTGTGCTATCCAAGGGTGAAAGTAATATGCTACGCTGATGTTGTCGGACCGTGTATGCTTTTAAAGGGCGATGACAGAATGCCACACCCGAATTCGTCCAACTACGTGTGCTTCCTAAGGGTGATGATGTCATGTCAATCCCAACGTAGTCTGATCGTGTGTGCTTTCCAAGGAAGATGTTGGCATGCCACACGCAACATCGTCTGATCGTGTGTGCTATCCAAGGACCATGCTAGCACGCCACGCCCGACGTCGTTCGACCGTGTGATATGTCCAAGGTGATGATGGCATGACACGTCCAATGTTGTTCATCCATGTGTGTTGTAGAAAAGAGATTTTGGCATTCCACGCCTGAAATCATCCCATCATGCGTGCTATCATGGGCGATAATGGCATGCCATGCCCGACGTCATCCGATCGTGTGTGCTGCACAAGGGCAATGAAGGCATACCACTCTCGACGTTGTTCATCCGTTTGGGATGTTCAAAGGCGATGATAGCATGCCGCGCCCCAAGTAGTCTGACCATGTGTGTTTTCAAAGAGCCCTGACAACGGCAATGCACGCCCGACTTCGTTGCTCGTCCGATCCGTTTGTTTGCTGCCCAAGTTCCCTTCTTTCACTTTCCCTCTCTACGTCATCCGACCTTGTGTGCTGCCCAAGGGCGATGATAGCATGTCACGCCTTATGTCGTCAGAACCTGTATATTTTGTCCAAGGGCGATGATAACATGCCACACTGACTTCCTCCGACCGTATGTGCTGCCTAAGGACAATGCGGGCATGCCAAGCACAACCTCATCCGACTTGTGTTCCTTCCAAGGGTGATGATGGAAAGCAATGCAAGACGTAGTCCAATAGTTCTTGGTATCAAAGGGCGATGATGGCATATGATGCTTGACGTCGTTTGCCATGTGTGCTGCCCAAGGGTGATGATGACATGTAACGCCAACCATTGTCAGACTGTATGTGCTACCCAAGGGAGATTATGGCATGTCATACTCGACGTTGTTCGACCATTTATGCTTCCCAAGGCCCATGAGGGCATGCCACGCCCGACGTCATCCTGCCATTTGTGCATTCCAAGTGCGATGATGGCATGCCACGCCTCACGTCATCCAATCGTGTGTGTTATCCACAGGCGATATGGCATAAACCTCCTAACGTTTTCCTACCAATTTTGCTACCTAACAGCAATGATGGCATCTAACGCCCGACATCGTCTTAACGTGTGTTCTCCACAAGGGTGATTATGGCATACCATATCCGCGTCTACGATGATATGTGATGCCCAAGGATGATGATGGCATGACACGCTTGCCGTTTTTTGACTTGTTCTTTCCAAAGCAATAATTATTTTTCTTGCCCGATGTTGTTCGACCGTGTATGCTGTCCAAGGGAGATGTTTTCATGCCACGCCTGACGTAATCCGAATATGTGTCTTACCCAAGGGCGATGATGGCATGCCACACCTGACATAGTTCAATCATTTTTGTCGTGCAAGGTCAATGATTGGATGCGACTTTTGACGTCGTGCGACCATGTGTGCTGCCCAAGGTGATGATGACATATCATGCCCGACGTCTTCCGAATGTGTGTGCTGCCCAAGGTGATGATGACATATCATGTCCGACGTCTTTCGAATGTGTGTGCTACCACAGGGCGATTCTGGCATGCCACTCTGTACTCTGTTTGCTGCCCAAGGTCTATGCGGGCATACCACGTCCAATGTCATCCGAGTGTGTGTTCTTCCAAAGGCGATGATAACATGTCATGTTTGATGTCATCCGACCCTGTGTATTTTGTCCAAGGGCGATAATAGCATGCCCCATTGACATCTTCAACCGTGTGTGCTTCCCAAGTGCAATGCGGCGATTCCAAGCACTATGTCGTCCTACTTTTTTTCTGTCTAAGGGCGATGATGTCATTCCATGCCAGACGTAGTCCGATCATTCGTGTTGTCCAAAGGAGATGATGGCATGAGACGCTTGACGTTGTCCAACTGTGTGTGCTGCCCAAGGACGTTTATGACATGTTAGGCTCGTTGACGTCCGACTGTATTTGCTGCCCAAGAGCGATGATGGCATGACATGCCTGATGTCATCCAATGGTGTGTGCTTCACAAGGGCCATGATTGCATGCCACGCCCGACCTCGTCCGACCATATATGATGCCAAAGGGCTATAATGGCATGCCATGCCCAACATAGTCCGATCTTGTGTGTTGTCTAAGAAAGATGAAGTCATGCCACGCTCGACCTTACGCCACCATGTGTGCTTCCCAAAGATCATCCGGGCATGTCACGCTTGACGTCGTCGGACCGTGTGTGCTTACAAAGGGCGATAATAACATGTCATGCGTGACATCGTCTGACTAGGTATGCTTCCCAAGGGTGATGATGGCATGCCATGCCTGATGTCGTCCGATAGTTTGTGCTTCCCAAGAGCCATGGGTGCATGCCACGCCCGATGTCGTCCAACCGTATGTGCAGTCCAAGGGTGATTATGGCATGCCACGCCCGATGTAGTCTTATCGTGTGTGTTGTCCAAGGGAGATAATAACAAGCAATGCCCAACATCGTACGATCGTTAGTGCTGTCCAAGGGCAATGATGGCATGTCATGCCCGACGTAGTCCATTCTTGTGTGTTGTCCAAGAGATATAATTGAAAGTCACGCTCGACGTCGCTCGACCATGTGCGCTATCCAAGTGAGATGATAACATGCCACGCCCGATGTCGTGTAACCGTGTATGCTTCCAAAGGGCGATTATGGCTTGCCACACCCAACATTGTCCGACCGTGTGTGCTTCCCAAGGGCAATAATGGCATGCAACCCCTGACGACGTCCAATCATTTATGCTTTCCAAGGGCGATGATGGCATGCCACGCCCGATGTCATCCGATCGTGTATGCTGCCAAAGGTCCATGTGGTTATATAGCACCCGACGTGTTTAGATCGTATGTGCTGTCCAAGGGTGACAGTAACATGCCACATTGACGTCGTTCGACTGTTTATGCTTTCCAAGTCCGATAATGGAATTCCACGCCCGATGACGTCCGATCGTGTGTGTTGCCTAAGGGTTATGATGGCATGTGACGCCTGACGTAGTCTAATCGTGTGTGCTTTCGAAGGGTGATGATGGCATGCCACGTTCGACGTCGCCTGATCGTGTGTGATACTCAAGGACCATACTAGCATTCTATGCCCGATGTCGTTAGACCATGAGATATTTCCAAGGGCGATGATGGCATGCCACGTACTATTTCATTTGTCCGTGTTTGTTGTCCAAAGGAGATGATGGCATGCCATGCTCGACGTCATCTGATCGTGTGTGCTATCCAAGGGAGATGATGACATGCCTTGCCCGACGTCATCCGACTGTTTGTGCTGCATATGGGCAATGATATACCATGCTCGACACCACTCATCCGTGTTGGTTTTACTAAGGAGATTATATCATGTCGATGTCATTCGACTGAGTATGCTGTCATGGGCAATAATGGCCTGCCACGCCCAATGTCGTTCGAACGTGTGTCCTTCCCAAGGGCAATGATGGCATGCCACGCCCGACGTAGTCAAGTCGTGTATTCTTTCCAATACGATGATGGCATCCACGCTCAACATCATTTGACTGTGTGTGATTCCCAAGGACCATGATGGCATGCCACACTAGATGTCGTACGACCGTGTATTGTGCCCAAGGATGATGATGGAATTCCATGCCCAACATAGTCCAATCTTGTGTGCTGTCCAAGGGAGATAATGGCAAGTCACGCTCGTCATTGTCCGACCATGTGTGCTTTCCAAGTGCGATGATAACATGCCGCGCTCAACGTTGTCTGACCGTGTCTGCTTTCAAGGGCGATGATGGCATGCCACACCCCACGTTGTCAGACCGTGTATGCTTCCCAAGGTCGATGATTGCATGCCACGCCTGACGACATCCGATCATATATGCTTTCCAAGGACGATGATGGCATGCCACACCCGTTGTCATCTGACCGTGTGTGCTGCCCAAGCTCCATGCGAGCATATCACACCAAACATGGTATGATTGTGTTTGTTGTCCAAGGGTGACGATAACATGCCACATCAACGTCATCAAAACGTGCATGCTTTCCATGGGCGATGATGGAATGCCATGCTTAACGTTGTCCGACCATGTGTGCTGCCTAAGGGTGATGATTGCATGCCATGCTAGACGTAGTCTGATCGTGTGTGTTGTCCAAGGGTGATAATGGCATGCAACGCTCGACATTTTATGATCGTGTGTGCTACTCAAGGACCAAACTAGCATGACTCGCCCAACGTCATTCGACCGTATAATATGTCAAAGGGTGATGATGGCATTCCACGTCCAATGTCATTAGTCTATGTGTGTTGTCCAAATGAGATCATGGCATTCCACGCTCGACGTCAACCGATCATGTGTCCCATCCAAGGGAGATGATGGCATGCCATCCCAACGTCATCCAACCGTGTGCGCTTCACATGGGCAATGATGGAATACCATGGTCGACGCCATTCGTCCGTGTGGGTTGTCCAAAGGCGATGTTGTCATGCCAAGCCCCAAGAAGTCCGACCGTGTGTGTTATCAAATAGCGAGAGGGAATGCCATGCCCGACATGGTTCGACCGTGTGTGCTACCCACGGGTGATGATGGCATGACAGTCTTTACTTTGTGTGCTTCCCAAGGGCTATGCGGGCCTACTACGTCCAATTTCATCTGAGCGTGTCTTCTTTCCAAGGAGATGATAACATGTCATGTTTGATGTCATCCGACCCTGTGTATTTTGTCCAAGGGTGATAATAGCATGCCCCATCGACATCTTTCGACCGTGTGTGCTGCCCAAGTGCAATGCGGCGATTCTAAGCACTATGTTGTCCTACTTGTTTTCTGTCTAAGGGCGATTATGGCATGCCATGCTAGAAGCAGTACGATCATTCGTGCTGTCCAAAGGAGATGATGGCATGCAACGCTTGAAGTTGTCCAACTAAGTGTGCTGCCCAAGGACGTTTATGACATGTAAGGGTCGGAGTCTTCCGACAATATGTGCTGCCCAAGAGCGATGATGGCATGACATGCCCGATGTCATCCAACGGTGTGTGCTTCACAAGGGCCATGATGGCATGCCACGCCCGACGTCGTCCGACCATGTATGATGCCAAAGGGCTATAATGGCATGACATGCCCGACATAGTCCAATCTTGTGTGTTGTCTAAGAGATGAAGGCATGCCACGCTCGACCTTGTACCACCATGTGTGCTGCCCAAAGTTCATGCGGGCATGTCAAGTTTGACGTCGTCGGACCGTGTATACTTACAAAGGGTAATAATAACATGTCATGCGTGACATCATTTGACTATGTATGCTTCCCAAGGGTGATGATGGCATGCCACGCCCGATATCGTCTGATAGTTTATGCTTTCCAAGGGCCATGGGTGCATGCCACGCCCGATGTCATCCGACTGTATGTGCAGTCCAAGGGTGATGATGGCATGCCAGGCCCGACGTAGTCTGATCGTGTGTGCTGTCCAAGGGAGATAATAACACGCTATGCCAAACATCGTACGATCGTTAGTGCTGTCCAAGGGCGATGATGGCATGTCATGCCCTACGTAGTCTATTCTTGTGTGTTGTCCAAGAGAGATAATTGCAAGTGACGCTCGACGTTGCTTGACCATGTGCGCTGTCCAAGTGAGATGATAACATGCCACGCACGATGTCATGTAACCGTGTATGCTTCCAAAGGGCGATTATGGCTTGCCACACCCAACATCGTCCGACCGTGTGTGCTTCCCAAGGGCGATAATGTCATGCCACGCCTCACAACGTCCAATAATGTATGCTTTCCAAGGGTGATGATGGCATGCCACGCCCGATGTCATCCAACCGTGTATGCTGCCCAAGGTCCATGCGGGTTTATAGCACCCGACATGGTCTGATCGTGTGTGCTGTCCAAGAGTGACGGTAACATGCCACGTTGACGTCGTCAGACCGTGTATGCTTTCCAAGTGCGATAATGGAATGCCACGCCCGACATCGTCCGATCATGTGTGTTGCCTAAGGGTGGTGATGGCATGCCACTCCCTACGTAGTCTAATCGTGTGTGCTAACGAAGGGTGATGATAGCATGCCATGCTCGACGTCGCCTGATCGTGTGTGATACCCAATGACCATACTAGCTTTCTATGCCCGATGTCGTTAGACCATGAGATATTTCCAATAGCGATGATGGCATGCCACGTCCTATGTCGTTTGTCCGTGTGTGTTGTCCAAAGGAGATGATGGCATGCCACGCTCGACGTCATCTGATTGTGTGTGCTATCCAAGGGAGATGATGACATGCCTTGCCCGATGTCATCCGACTGTTTGTGCTGCACATGGGCAATGATATACCATGCTCGACGCCATTCATCCGTGTGGGTTGTCCTAAGGAGATTATATCATGCTCGACGTTATTCGACTGAGTATGCTGTCCATGGGCAATAATGGCCTGCCACGCCCATTATCATTAGAACGTGTGTCCTTCCCAAGGGAGATGATGGCATGCCACGCCCGACTTAGTCTAGTCGTGTATGCTTTCCAATACGATGATGGCATGCCACGCTCAACATCATCTGACTGTGTGTCCTTCCCAAGGACCATGATGGCATGCCACACTAGAAGTCATACGACCATGTATGGTGCCCAAGGATGATGATGGAATGCCATGCCCAACATAGTCCAATCTTGTGTGCTGTCTAAGGGAGATAATGGAAAGTCACGCTCGTCGTTTTCCGACCATGTGTGCTTTCAAAGTGCGATGATAACATGCCACGCTCAACGTTGTCTGACCGTGTATGCTTTCAAAGGGCGATGATGGCATGCCACACCCAACGTTTTTAGACCGTGTATGCTTCCCAAGGTCGATGATTGCATGCCACGCCTGACGACGTTCGATCATATATGCTTTCTAAGGATAATGATGGCATGCCACATCCGATGTCATCTTACCGTGTGGGCTTCCCAAGGTCCATGCGAGAATATCACGCCCAACATGGTATGATCGTGTTTTCTGTCCAATGGTGCCGATAACATGCCACATCAACGTCATCAAAACGTGCATGCTTTGCAAGGGCGATGATGGATTTCCACACTCGACGTGAACCTATCGTGTGTCCTATCCAACGGAGATCATGACATGTTATGCCCAACGTCATCCGACCGTGTGCGCTTCACATGGGCAATGATGGAATATCATGGTGGACGTCGTTCGTCCGTGGGGGTTGTCCCAAGGCGATGTTGGCATGCCATGCCCCAAGTAGTCCGACCGTGTGTCTTGTCAAAGAGTGAGATGGAATACCATGTCCGACATGGTTTGACCGTGTGTGCTACCCACGGGCGATTATAGCAAGCCACTCTGTACTCTGTGTGCTTCCCAAGGGCTATGCGGGCATACCACATCCAATGTCATCCGAGCGTGTGTTCTTCCCAAGGCGATGATAGCATGTCATGCTTGATGTCATCCGACCCTATGTTATTTGTCAAAGGGCTATAATAGCATGCCACATCGACATCCTTCGACCTTGTGTGCTTCCCAAGTGCAATGCGGGGTTTCCATGTACTACGTCGTCCTACTTGTGTTCTGTTTAAGGGAAATGATGGCATGCCATGCCAGACGTAGTCCGATCATTCGTGATGTCAAAAAGAGATGATGGCATGCAACGCTTGATGTTGTCCAACTGTGTGTGCTGCCCAAGGTCGATTATGACATTTTAGGCTCGGCGTCCTCCGACTGTATGTGCTGCCAAGAGCGATGATGGCAAGACATTCACGATGTCATCCAACGGTGTGTGCTGTCCAATAGCGATGTTAACATGCAATGCCGACGTTGATCAATTGTGTATGCTTTACGAGGGCTATGAATGCATGCCACACCCAACATCGTCCGATCGTGTGTGCTTCCTAAGGGAGATGATTGCATGAAATGCCCTATGATGTTTGACGGTGTGTGCTTCGCAAGGGCGATGAGGCCATGCGACGCTCGACGTTGTCCAACCATATGTGTTGCCCACGGACCATACGTTAATGCCATGAACGACGTCATCCGATCATGTGTGATGCCCAATGGAGATGATGTCATGTCTCGCCGGATGTCGTACGACCATTTATGCTTCCCAAATCCCATGCATCCTTGCCACGTCCGACATCATCTGGCCATTTATGAAGTCCAAGGGCGATGATTGCATGCCACGCCCGACGTCGTCCAATTGTGTGTGCTGTCCCAGGGCGAGATGGCATGCACCGCCCGACGTTGTCCGAATGTGTTTTGGTTCAAAAGAGAAATTATGGCATCTAACACACGACATCGCTCGAACGTGTGTACTCCACAAGGGCGATGATGGAATACCACAACTGTGCCTACAATTATGTGTGCTGCCCAAGGGCGATGATGGCATGTCACGCTTGACATTTTTTGACCGTGTCTTTTTTCTAAAGGCGACGATAACATGCCACACCAGATGTAATTTGACCGTGTATGCTTCCCAAGGACGATGACTGCATGACACGCGACATCGTTCATCCGTGTGTGTTATCGAAAGGCGATGACGGCATGCCATGTCAGACTTCATCCGACCATGTGAGTTGTCCAAGGTATTTATGGCATGCCACGCCCAATGTAGTCCGACCGTGTGTACTGCCTAAGGGCAATAATGGCATCTATCACCCGACGTCGTCCAATAGTCTGTGCTATCCAAAAGGCGATAATGGCATGCAACGCCTGACATCGTCCGACCGTGTGTGCTGCCCAAGGGCCATGCATGCATACCACGCCCACTATGGTCCAATCGTGTGTTATGTCCAAGGGCGATAATAACATGCCACGCCTGACAATGTCCTATCGCGTATGCTTTCCAAGGGCAATGATGGCATTTTACGCCCGACGTCGTTCGACCGTGTGTGTTGCCCAAGGGTTCATGTATGCATATCATTCCCGACGTGGTCTAATCATTTGTGTTGTCCAAGGATGTCGGTAACATGCCACGCCAATGTCATCCGACCATGTATGGTTTCGAAGAGCAATGATAGAATGCCACACCCGACGTCGTCTGACCGCATGTGTTGCATAAGGGTGATAATGTTATGCCACGCCGGATGTACTCAGATTGTGTATAATTTCCTAGTGCAATTATGGAAGTCACGCTCGACGTCATCTAATCTTGTGTTCTACCCAAGGACCATGCCATCATGTCACGCCGATGTCCTCTGACCGTATGTGCTTCCCAAGGGCAATGCAGGCATGAAACACACAACGTCGTCTGACTTGTGTTCTATCCAAGGACGATGATGGCATGCCATGGAAGATGTAGTATGATCGTTCGTTCAACCCAAGGGCCATGATGTCATATCATGCCCTACATCATCCGACGGTGTGTGTTGCTTAAGGGCGATGCCATTCGATGCTCGACGTTGTCGAACCATGTGTGCTTTCAAAGGACCACGCGGGGATGCCATGCCCGACGTCATCTGATTGTGTGTGCTGCCTAAGGGTTATGATGGCATGTAATGCCCAAAGTCATGCGACCATTTATGCTTCCCAAGGATAATGAGGGAATGCCACGCCCGACGTCATCCGACCATTTGTGCAGACCAAGGGCGATTATGGCATACCATGTCCGACGACGTCCAATCATGTGCGTTGTCCAAGGGAGAGATGGCATGCACCTCCCGTCGTTGTCCGACTGTATTTTCTGCCCAAGGGCAATGATGGCATCTAATGCCCGACATTGTTAGAATGTGTGGGCTCCACAAGGGAGATGATGGCATGCCATATCCGCGTCTACGATTATATATGATGCCAAGGGGCGATGATGGCATGCCATGCTTGACATCATTTGACTGTTTGTTCTGTCCAAAGGCAATGATGACATGCCATGTCCGATATCGTCCGATCGTGTATGCTGTCCAAGGGCGATGATGGAATGCCACGCCCGACGTCGTCCGAACGTGTGTGTTACCCAAGGGCGATGATGGAATTCCACACAACACGTAGTTCAATCATTTTTGTCGTGCAAGGGCGATGATAGCATGCGACACTAGACGTCGTCGGACCATGTGTGCTGCCCATGGGTGATGATAACATGCCACGTCCGATATCGTCCGACCATGTATGCAGTCCAAGGGCGATGATGGCATGCCACGCCCGATGTCATTCGAATGTGTGTGTTACCCAAGGGCGATGATGGCATGCCACACAAGACGTATTTCAATCATTCATGTTGTGCAAGGGCGATGATGGCATGCGACAGTGGACATCGTTTAACCATGTGTGTTTCCCATGGGTGATGATGACATGTCACGCCCGACCACGTCCGACTTTGTGTGCTACCAAAGGTCCATTATAGCATGCCATGCCCGATGTCATCTGACCGTGTGTACTTCACAAGGTCATTGATGGCATGCCAGATCTAACATCGTCTGACCGTGTGCTGCCCAAGGGCGATGATGCCATGCAATGCCCAACGTCGTTCGATGGTGTGTGCTGCCTAAGGGCGATGATGTCAAGCGATGATCGATGTCGTCAAACCATGTGTGCTTCCAAACGACCATGTGGGCATGCCACGCCTGACGTCATCCAATCATATATTCTTCCCAAGGGCGATGATAGCATGTCACACCATTCGCCATCCAACGATTTATGCTACTTTAGGCCATTGCGGGCATGCAACGCTTGGCGTCGTTCAGCGATGTGTGCAGTCCAGGGCGATAATGGCATGCCATGCCCGACATCTTCCGACCTTGTGTTTTGTCCAAGGATAATGATGACATGCCACGCCATATGTCGTTCAACCTTGGGTGTGATGTTCAAGGGAGATGATGGCATGCCACGCATGATGTTGTTCGACCGTATATTTTGTCCAAGGGCGATGATTGCATGCCACGCTCGATGTCATTCGACCATGTGTTTTTCCTTATGGCGATATTGGCATGGCACGCCTCACGTAGTCCGATCGTGTGTACTACACAAGGGCGATGATGACATGCCACGCCCGACGTCGTTTGTTTGTGTGTGCACTCCAAAGGCGATGATGGCATGCCACATTAACGTCGTCCCTCAGAGTGTGTTGTCCAAAAGGGATGATGTCATTACAAGCCCGACATCGTCCGATCATGTGTTGTTTAAGGGTGAGATAGTATGCCATGCCTGACGTAGTCCGACCGTGTGTGCTTCCCAAGGACAATCATGGCATGTAACGCCCGACATAGTTCGATCGTGTGTGGCGCACAAGGGCAATAATAGCATGCCACGCCTGACGTCGTACAACGCTGTGTGCTAACCAACAGCAATGATGTTATACCACCCTCGACATTTTCTGAGTGTTTGTTAAGTCTAAGGGTAATGATAACATACCACACATGTCGTTGTCTGACCATGTATGCTGTCCTAGGGAGATGATGGCACGCCACGCCCGACGTCGTCCAATTGTGTGTGCTACCCTAGGACCATGATGGCAAGCCACACCCGACGTCGTCCGACCATGTATGATGCCGAAGGGATATAATGGTATGCCATGCGCGACGTAGTCCGATCTTGTGTGATGTCTAAGATAGATGATGGCATGCCACGCTCGACCTTGTCCGGCCATGTTTGCTGCCAAAAGGCCATGCGCGCATGTCACGCTTGACGTCGTCGAACCGTGTATGGTGACCAAGGGCAATAATAACATGTCATGCACGACATCGTCTTACTGTGTATGCTTCCCAAGGGTGATGATTGCATACCTCGCCCGATGTCGTCCGACAGTTTGTGCTGCCCAAGGGCCATGGGTGCATGCCACGCCCGATGTTATCCAATCGTATGTGCAGTCCAAGCGAGATTATGGCATGCCACGCTCTATGTCGTTCGTCCGTGTGTGTTGTCCAAAGGGATGATGAAATAACATGACCAACGTCGTACGACCGTTTGTGTAGTACAAGGGAGATGATGGCATGCCACGCACGACGTTGTCCGACCGTGTGTGCTGCCCAAGAGCAATGATAACATGTAACGCCCGACGTCATTTGTCCTTGTGTGCTCTCCAAAGGCGATGATGGCATGCCATGCCTGACGTCATCCTACCGTGTGTGCTATTCAAGGTCCATGTGGCATGCCACGCCTGATTTCATCCGGTAGTGTATGCTGCCCAAGGGCGATAATGGCATGTTGCACCCGATGTAGTCCGACCGTATTTGCTGCCCATGGATATGATGGCATGCCACGCTCAACGTCGTGCAACCGTGTGCGTTGCCCAAGGGCCATGAGGGCATGCCACGCTTGAATTCGTCCGATCGTATGTGCTAACTAAGGGATATGATTACATGTCATGCCCAACGTAGTCCAGCCATGTATATTTTAGAACAACAATGATGGCAATTAATTTCTGACGTCATCCGATCATTTATGCCCTTCCCAAGGGTGATGATAGCATGCCACGCTCGACGTCGTCCGACTGTATATTTTGTCCAAGGGCAATGATGGCATGCCATGCCCAACGTAGTCTGATCGTGTGCGCTGTCTAATGATGATGATGGCATGCCACGCCCGACATGGTATGATCGTGTGTGTTGTCCAAGGGCAATGATGGCATGCCTTGCTCGACGTTGTCTGATCATGTCTGCTACCCAAGGACCATGCTAGCATGCCACGCTGGACGTCGTTCGACTGTGTGATATTTCTAAGGGCGATGATGGCATGTCATGTCCAATGTCGTTTGTCCGTGTCTGTTGACCAAAAAATATGATGGCATTCCACGCTACACGTCATCCGATCGTGTGTGCTATCTAAGGACGATGATGGCATGCAATACCCAACGTCATCAGACCGTGTGCTGCACAAGCGCAATGATGCCATACCATGATCGACATCGTTCATCCGTGTAGGTTGTTCAAAGGCGATGATGGCATGCCACACCCCAAGTAGTCCAACCATATATGGTGTCAAAGAGCGAGATGGCATGCCAAACCCGACGTCGTCCGACCGTGTGTGCTGCCCAAGGGCGATTATGGCATGACACTCTGATCGTGTGTGCTTCCCAAGGGCCATGTGGTCCTGCCACACCCAACGTCGTCCGATCGTGTTTGCTGCCCTAGGGCGATGATGGCATGCCACGCCCACGTCCTCGGACCCTGTGTTCTTCCTAGAGCAATGCAGGCATGCCACGTCCAACTTGTATTCTGTCCAAGGGAGATGATGGAATTCCATGCAAGATGTAGTCCAATCGTTCGGGCTGGCCAAGGATGATTATGGCATGAAACTCTTGACATTGTTCGGTCGTTTGTTCTGCCCAAGCGTGATGATGACATGTCACACCCGATATCATCCGACTTTATGCGCTGTCCAAGGGAGATGATGGCATGAAACGCCCGATGTCATCCGACCGTGTGTGCTTCACAATATCCATGTGGGCATGCCACGCCCCACATCGTCCGATCATGTTTGTTGTTCAAGGGTGATGTTAACATTACACGCCCTTAAGTGCTGCCTAAGGGCGATAATTGCATGAAATGCCCTACATCGTCCAACGGTGTGTGCTGCCCAAGGGCGATGATACCTTGTGACGCTCGACGTCGTCCAACCATGTGTGTTTCCCAAGGACCATGCGGGCATGCCACGCCCGACATCATTCGATCGTGTGTGCTGCCCAAGTACGATGATGGCATGTCAAGCCCGATTTCATCCGACCATTTATGCTGCCCAAGGCCGATGCGGGCATGCCACGCCTCACGTCGTCAGGCAATTTTTGCAATCCAAGGGCGATGATGTCATGAAACGCCCGACGTCGTCTGATCGTGTATGTTATCCAAGAGCGAGATGTCATGCACTACCAAACGTTGTCCGACTTTGTTTGTTGCCCAAGGATAATGATGGAATCTAACACCCGACATCGTCCGAACGTGTGTGCTTCACAAGGGCGATGATGGCATGAAACGCCCGCGTCAACGATGATGTGTACTGCCCAAGGGCAATGATAGAATGCCACTATTGACGTTGTTCGACCGTGTGTTCTGTCCAAAGGCCATAATAATATGCCACGCCTGATGTCGTTCGACGGTGTATGCTGCTTAAGAGAGATGACGGCATGCCACGCCTAACATCGTTCGTCCGTGTTTGTTGTCCAAAGGAGATGATGGCATGCCATGCCCGACTTTATCTGACCGTGTTAGCTATCCAAGGGTTAGATTGCATGCTACGCCCGATGTCATCCGACCGTGTGTGCTTCACAATATCCATGCGGGCATGCCACGCCCTACATCGTCCGATCATGTTTGTTGTATAAGGGTGATGTTAACATTACACGCCCGTAAGTGCTTCCTAAGGGTGATGATTGCATGAAATGCCCTACATCGTCCAACGGTGTGTGCTACCCAAGGGCGATGATGCCATGCGACGCTCGACGTCGTCCAACCATATGTGCTGTCGAAGGACCATGCGGGCATGCCACGCCCGACATCATTCGATCATGTGTGCTGCCCAAGTAGGATGATGGCATGTCATGCCCGATTTCATCCGACCATTTATGCTGCCCAAGGCCCATGCGGGCATGCCACGCCTCACGTCGTCTGGTCATTTTGGCAATCCAAGGGCGATGATGTCATGACACGCCCGACGTCGTCTGATCGTGTATGTTATCCAAGAGAGAAATGTCATGCACTACCAAATGTTGTCCGACTGTGTTTGTTGCCCAAGGATAATGATGGCATCTAACACCCGACATCGTCAGAACGTGTGTGCTTCACAAGGGCGATATTGGCATGCCACGCCCGCGTCTACGATGATGTGTGCTGCCCAAGGGCGATGATAGCATGCCACTCTTGACGTTTTTCGACCGTGTGTTCTGTCAAAAGGCCATGATAATATGCAACGCCTGATGTCATTCGACGGTGTATGTTGCTTAAGGGAGATGATGGCATGCCACGCCTAATGTCGTTCGTCCGTGTTTCCTGTCCAAAGGCGATGATGTCATGCCATGCCCGACTGCATCTGACCGTGTTAGCTATCCAAGGATTAGATTTCTTGCTATGCCCAATGTAGTCCGATCGTGTGTTGCCTAAGGGCAATGATGGCATATAACGCCCAACGTCATCTGATCGTCTGTGCTGTCCAAAGGCGATGATGGCATGCCACGCCTGACATTGTTTGACCGTGTGTTATTACCAAGGGACATGCAGCCATGCCACGCCCAACGTGGTCCAATTGTGTTTGCTGTCCAAGGGTGATGATAACATGCCACGATCGACGATGTATGATCGTGTATGCTTTTAAAGGGCGATGATGGTATTTTATGCCGGACATAATCCGATCGTGTGTGTTGCACAATGGCCATGAAGGCATATCACGCCCGACGTGGTCTAATCGTGTGTGTTGTGCATGGGTGACAGTAATATGCTACACCGACGTCGTCCGACCGTGTATGCTTTCAAAGGGCGATGATGGAATGCCACACCCGACGTTGTCCAACTTCGTGTGCTTCTTAAGGGTGATGATGTCATGCAAATCCCGACGTAGTCTGATCGTGTGTGCTGTCCAAGGGCGATGATGGCATGACACACTCAACATCGTCTTATTGTCTGTGCTACCCAAGGACCATGCTAGCACGCTATGCCCGACGTCGTTCGACCGTGTTATATGTACAAGGTGATGATGGAATGACACGTCCAATGGTGTTCGTCCATGTGTGTTGTCGAAAAGAGAAGATATCATTCCATGCCTGACGTCAACCGATCTTGTGTTCTATCTATGGGCGATGATCGCATGCCATGCCCGACGTCACCCGATCATGTGTGCTGCACAAGTGCAATGATGGCATACCGCTCTCGACGTTGTTCATCCGTTTGGAATGTTCAAAGGCGATGATGGCATGCCATGCCCCAAGTAGTCCGACCGTGTGTGTTGTCAAAGAGCGTGACGGCATGCCACGCCCGACTTCGTCTGACCGTGTGTGCTGCCCAAGGGCGATGATATCATGCCACCCCGACCATGTGTGCTGCCCAAGGTCCATGCGGGCATGGAACACTCGACGTCATCCGGCTGTGTGTGCTACCCAAGGACGATGATAGAATGTCACATGATAACGTCAAACCATGTATATTTTGTCCAAGGGCAATGATGACATGGCACACTGACTTCCTCCAACCGTATGTGCTGCCCAAGGGCAATGCGGGCATGCCAAGCACAACGTCGTCCGACTTGTGTTCTGTCCAAGGGCGATGATGGCAAGCCATGCCAGACGTAGTCCAATAGTTCTTGCTATCCAAGGGTGATGATGGCATACGATGCTTGACGTCGTTTGACCATGTGTGCTGCCCAAGGGTGATGATGACATGTCACGCCCGACATAGTTCGACTGTATGTGCTGCCCAAGGGCGATTATGGCATGTCATGCTCAACGTCGTTCAACCATTTATGCTTCCCAAGGCCCATGAGGGCATGCCATGCCCGACGTCATCCTGCCATTTGTGCATTCCAAGGGCGATGATGGCATGCCACGCCCCACGTCGTCCAATCGTGTGTGTTGTCCACAGGAGAGATGGCATACACCTCCCAACGTTTTCTGACTGAGTTTGCTTCCCGAAGGGAATGATGGCATCTAATGCCAGACGTCGTCTGAACATGTGTGCTCCACAAGGGTGATGATGGCATGCCATATCCGCGTCTACGATTATGTGTGATGCCCAAGGGCGATGATGCCATGCCACGCTTGACGTTGTTTTACTTGTTCTATCCAAAGCAATAATTACATGTTTTGCCCGATGTCGTTCGACCGTGTATGCATTCCAAGGGCAATGATGGTATATCACACCCGACGTCATCCGAATATGTGTCTTACCCAAGGGCGATGATTTCAGGCCACACCTAACGTAGTTCGATCGTTTATGTGGTGCAAGGGCGATGATTAGATGCGACACATGACATCATCCAACCATGTGTGATGCCAAAGGTGATGATGGCATGCCACATCCTACATCACCCGACTGTGTGTTCTTCAGAAGAACCATGCGCGAATGCCATGCCCAACGTCGTCTGATCGTGTGTGCAGTCCAAGGGCGATGATAAATGCCACGCCTGACGTCGTTCGACCGTGTATGCTTTCCAAAGGCTATAATAGCATTTCATACTCGACGTCATTCGACCGTGTGTATTGCCCAAGGGAGATGATGGCATTCCACGCCCAACGTCGTCCGACAGTGTGCTGCCCAAGGACGATGATGCCATGCGATGCTCGACGTCATCCAACCATGTGTGATGTCCAAGGACCATGCGGGCATGCCATGCCTGACGTTATCCAATCGTGTGTGCTGCCCAAGGGTGATAATAGAATGTCACGCCCGACATCATCCGACAATTAATGCTGCCCAATGCCACTATGGGCATGCCACACCCAACGTCGTCCGACAATTTGTGCAGTTCATGGGCAATGATGGCATGCCATGCCCGACGTTATCCAACCGGGTATTTTGTCCAAAGGAAATGATGACATTCCACGCCTGATGTCATCCGACCCTGTGTGCTATCCAAGGGAGATGATTGCATGCCACGACCGACGTCGTTCGACCGTGTTTTTTGTCCAATGGAGATAATGGCATGCCACGCCACACATAGTACGACCATGTATGCTGCAGAAGGAAATTGATGGCGTGCCACACCCGACGTCGTCTTTACGTATGTGCAGTACATAGGCATGATGGCATGCCACGTCAATGTCGTCCGACAGTGTGTGTTGTCCAAAGAGGATGATGTCATGAAAAGTGCGACATCATCCGAGCATGTGCTTTCCAAGGTTGAGATAGCATGCCACGCCTGACGTAGTCTGACCATGTGTGCTTCTCAAGGGAAATGATGGCATGTACGCCCGATGTCACATGACCGTGTGTTTTTTCAAATGGCAATGATGATATGCTACGCCCGATGTTGTATGACACTGTGTGTGCTGTCCAAGGGAGATGATGGCATGCAAAACCCGACGTCGACCAACCGTGTCATTTGTCCAATGGCGATGATGGCATGACACACTCGATGTTGTCCAACAATGTGTTTTCTCTTATGGCGAGAATGGCATGCCACGCCTCACATAGTCCGACCGAGTGTTCTACACAACAGAGATGATAGCATGCCACACCCGACGTCTTCCGTTAGTGTGTGCAATCCAAAGGCGATGATGTTATGCCACATCGACGTTGTCCTATAGTGTGTGTTGTCCAAAGGGGATAATTTCAAGACAAGATTGAAATCGTCTAACCATGTGTTATCCAAGGGCGAGATAGCATGCCACGCCCGATGTTATCCAACCGTATGTGCAGTCCAAGGGCGACGATGGCATGCCACGCCCGATGTTATCCGACCGTGTGTGCTTCACAAAGGCCATGCAGGCATGACATACCCGACGTTGTCTGATCTTGTGTGATGTTCAAGGGCAATGATAACATGCCACGCCTTATGACGTTCCACCATGTATGCTTTCGAAGGGCTATGATGGTATGCCACACCCGACATCATCCGACCGTGTATGCAGCCCAAGGGCGATGATGGCATTGCACGCCCAACTTTGTCCGACGGTATGTGCTGCCCAAGGGTGATGACACCATGGGATGCTCGACGTGGTTCATCCATTTGTGCAGTCCAAGGGCGATAATGGCATGCCATGACCGATGTCGTCCAACCGTGTGTTTTGTCCAAGGGTAATGATGACATGCCACTCCTGATGTCATTCGACCCTGTGTGTGCTTTTCAAGGGAGATGATGGCATGCCACGCTCGATGTCGTCTGACCATGTGTTTTTCCTTATGGCGATATCGTCATGGCATGCCTCACGTAGTCCGACCTTGTGCACTACACAAGTGCGATGGTTACATACCACGCCCGACATCGTCCATTTGTGTGTGCCGTCCAAAGACGATGATGGCATGACCTATTAACGTCATCCCTCATAGTGTGTTGTCCAAAGCAATGATGGCATACCACGTTTACGTCCTCCCGACATCGTCCGACCATGTGCTGTCCAAGGGCGAGATAGTATGACACGACAGACTTAGTCCGACCGTGTGTGCTTCCCAAGGACAATTATGGCATGTATCACCCAACGTAGTACGATCTTGTGTGCTGCACAAGGTCAATGATAGCATGACACGCCCGACGTCGTACAATGATGTGTGCTAACCTAGGGCAATGATGTTATGCCACGCTCGACATTGTCTGACTGTGTGTTCATACCAAGAGCGATGATAACATACCTCGCATGTCGTTGTCCGAACATGTATGACGTCTTAGGACGATGATGGCATGCCACACCCGACGTCGTCCAACCGTGTGTGCTACCATAGGACCATGATGGCATATCACGCCCAACGTCGTCCAACCATGTAATATGCCAAAGGGCTATAATGACATGCCATGCCCGACATAGTCCGATCTTATATGTTGTCTAAGAGAAATGATGGCATGCCACGCTCGACCTTGTCCAACCATGTGTGCTTCCCAAAGGCCATGCGGCATGTCACGCTTGACGTCGTCGAACTGTGTGTGCTGATAAAAGGGCGATAATAACATGTCATACGCGACATCGTCTGACTGTGTATACTTCCCAAGGGTGATGATGGCATGCCACGTGCGATGTCGTCTGACAGTTTGTGCTGCCCAAGGGCCATGGGGCATGCCACGCCCGATGTAGTCCAATCATATGTGCAGTCCAAGGGTGATGATGGCATGCCATGCCCGACGTAGTCTTATAGTGTGTGCTGTCCAAGGAAGATAATAACAAGCAATGTTCAATGTCGTACGATCGTCAGTGCAGTCCAAGGGAGATGAATGAATGTCATGCCCGACGTAGTACATTCTTGTGTGTTGTCCAAGAGAGATAATTGCAAGTCACGATTGACGTCGTCCGACCATGTGTGCTGTCCAAATGTTGCCTAAGGGTGATGATGACATGCCACGCCCAACGTAGCATAATCGTGTGTGCTGTCGATGGGTTATGATGGCATGCCACGCTCGACGTCGTTTGTTGTATGTGCTAAACAAGGACTGTACTTGCATACTATGTCCAATGTCGTTCGACCATGATATATGTCCAGGGGAGATGATGGCATGCCACATCCAATGTTGTTTTATTCGTGTGTTTTGTATAAAGGAGATGATGGCATTCCACGCTCGATGTCATCTGATCATGTGTGCTATCCAAGGGAGATAATGGCATGCCTTGCCTGACGTCATCCGACTGTTTGTGATGCACATGGGAAATGATGGCAGACCATGCTCGACGTTGTTCATCCGTGTGGGTTGTTCTAAGGAGATGATGCCATGCTCGACATCATTCGACTGAGTATGCTGTCCATGGGCAATAATGGTCTGCCACGTGTGACGTCGTTTGAACGTGTGTCCTTCCCAAGGGCGATGATGGCATTGCACACCCGATGAAGTCAGGTTGTGTATTCTTTCCAAGACGATGATGGCATGCCACGCTCAACATCGTCTGATTGTTTGTGCTTCCCAAGGACCATGATGGCATGCCTCAATAGACGTCGTACGACCGTGTATACTGCCCAAGGACGATGATAGGATGCCATGTATAACGTAATCCAATCTTGTGTGTTTTCCTAGGGAGATAATGGCAAGTCGTGCTCGACGTTGTCCGACCATGTGTGCTTTCCAAGTGAGATGATAACATGACACGCTCGACGTTGTCTTACTGTGTATGCTTTCAAAGGGCGATGATGGCATGCCATATTTGTCAGACCATGTATGCTTCCGAAGGGCGATGATTGCATGCCACGCCCGATGACGTCCGATCAAGTATGTTTTCCAAGGACGATGCTGGCATGCCACGACCGATGTCATCCGAGCGTGTGTGCTGCCCAAGGTCCATGCGAGCATATCACACCCGACATGGTATGATCGTGTTTGTTGTCCAAGGGTGACGATTACATGCCACATCAACGTTGTCCAACCGTGTATACTTTTCAATGGCATGCCACGCCCAACGTAGTCTGATCGTGTGTGCTGTCCAAGGGCGATGATGATATGAAACGCTCGACATCGTATGATCTTGTGTGCTACTCAAGGACCATACTAGCACGACTTGCCTGATGTCATTCAATCGTGTAATATGTACAAGGGGGATGATGGCATGCCACATCGAATGTTGTTCGTTTGTGTGTGTTGTCCAAAGGAGATCATGGCATTCAATGCTCGACGTCATCCGATCGCGTGTCCTATCCACGGGCAATAATGGCATTCCATGACCAACGTCATACGACCGTGTGCACTTCACATGGGCAATGATGGAATACCATGCTCGACGCCATTGGTCCATGTGGGTTGTCCCAAGGCGATGTTGGCATGCGAAGCCCCAAGTACTCCGACTGTGTGTGTTGTCAAAGAGCGAGACGGCATGCCATGCCCGACGTCGTCCGAGTGTGTGTGCAACCCAAGGACGATGATGGCAGCCACTCTGTACCCTGTGTGCTACCCAAGGGCTATGCAGGCATTCCACATCCAACGTCATCCAATCGTGTGTTCTTCCGAAGGGGATGATAGTATGTCAAGTTCAATGTCATCTGACCTTTGTATTTTTTACAAGGGCGATAATGGCCTGCCACATCGACATACTCTGACTGTGTATGCAACCCAAACTCAATGCGGGGATTCCACGCACTACGTCATCATACTTGTGTTCTGTCTAAGGGCGACGTTCTGTCTAAGGGCGATGATGGCATACCATGCCTGACGTAGTCCGTTCATTCATGCTGTCCATAGGAGATGATGGCTTGTGACGCTTGACATTTTCCAACTGTGTGTGCTGCCCAAAGGAGATTATGACATGTAAGGCTCGACGTCGTCTGACTATATTTTCTGCCCAAGAGCGATGATGACATGACATGACCGATGTCATCCAACAGTGTGTGCTTCAGAAGGGCCATGCGGGCATGCTACACCCAACATCGTCTGATCTTGTGTGATATCCAAGGGCGATGTTAACATGCCACGCCGACGTTGTTCGATTATGTGTGCTGTCCAAGGGAGATGATGGCATGCCACACCCAACGTTGTCCGATCGTGTGTGCTTCCTAAGGGAGATGACGGAATGAAATGCCCTATGATGTCCGACAGTGTGTGCTGCCCAAGGGCGATGAGGCCATGCGACGCTCGACGTCGTCCAACCATGTGTGTTTCCCAAGAACCATATGATAATGCCATGCCCGTCGTCATCCGATTGTGTGTGATGCCCAAGGGAGATGATGGCATGTCGTGACCGATGTCGTACGATCATTTATGCTGCCCAAATCCCATGCGGGCATGCCATGTCCAATATCGTCTGTCCATTTGTGCAGTCCAAGGGCGATGATTGCATGCCACGCCCGAGGTCGTCCAATTGTGTGTGCTATCCCAGGGCGAGATGGTATGCACAACTGGACGTTGTCCTACTGTGTTTGCTGCCAAAGGAAAATGATTGCATCGAACACACAACATCACTCAAACGTGTGTACTCCACAAGGGTGATGATGTCATACCACACCTGTGTCTAGGATGATGTGTGCTTCCCAAGGGCGATGATGGCATGTCACGCTTGACATTTTTCGACCGTGTCTTTTTGTCTAAAGGAGATGATAACATGCCACACCCGATGTCATTTGACTATGTATGCTTCCCAAGGACAATGATGGCATGCCACGCGACGTCGTTCATCTAAGTGTGTTTTCCAAAGGTGATGATGGCATGCCATGCCCGTTGTGATTCGACTGTGTGAGTTGTCCAAGGGATTTACGATATGCCACACCCAACGTAGTCCGACCGTATGTACTGCCTAAGGGCAATGATGGCATCTAACACCCGACATCGTCTAATAGCATGTGCTGTCCAAAGGCGATAATGGCATGCCACTCCTGACGTCGTCAGACCGTATGTGCTGCCCAAGGGCCATGCAGGCATACCACGCCCGTTGTGTTCCAATCGTGTGTTATGTCCAAGAGAGATGATAACATGTCACGCCTGACAACGTCCGATCGCGTATGCTTTCTTAGGGCGATGATGGAATTTCACGCTCGATGTTGTCCGACCATCTGTGCTGCCCAAGGGTCCATGTACGCATATCACGCCCGACGTGGTCTAACAGTTTTTGTTGTCCAAGGATGTAGCTAACATGCCACGCCAACGTCATCCGACCGTATATGCTTTCGAAGGGCAATGATGGAATGCCACGCCCGACGTCGTCTGACCGCATGTGATGCCTAAGGGTGATGATGTCATGCCACGCCAGATGTACTCTGATCGCGTATGCTTTCTAAGTGAGACGATGGAATGCTACGCTCGACATTGTCTAATCGTGTGTTCTACCCAAGGACCATGCCAACATGCCTTGCCCGACATCGTTCAAACGTGTGATATTTCCAAGGGAGATGATAGCATGACACATACAATGTCGTTCGTTCGTGCGTGTTGTTGAAAATAGATGATGACATTCCCGACCGACATCATCCGATCGTTTGTGGTATCCAAGGGCGATCGTATGTGCTAACTAAGGGTTATGATTATATGTCATGCCCGACGTAATCCAACCGTGTATATTTTTGAAAGGTAAAAATTGCATTTAATGCCCGACGTCCTCCGATCGTTTATGATACCCAAGGGTGATGATAGCATGACATGCCCGACGTTGTCCGACCATATATTTTTTCCGAGGGCGATGATGGTATGCAATGCAAGACATAGTCTGATCGTGTGTGTTGTCTAAGGGTGATGATGGACTGCCATGCCTGAGGTAGTCTGAATGTGTGTGCTATCCAAGAGCGATGATGGCATGCCACGCTCGACGTCATCTGATCGTGTGTGCTACCCAAGGACCATGCTAGCATACCACGCCGAACGTCGTTTGACTTATTGATATGTCCAAGGGCGATGATGGCATGCCATGTTCAATGTTGTTTGTCCGTGTTTGTTGACCAAAAAAGATTATCGCATTCCACGCTCGACGTCATCTGATCGTGTGTGCTATTCGAGGGCGACGATGGCATGCAATTCCTGATGTCATCTCATCCTGTGTGCAGCACAAGGGCAATGATGTCATACCATGCTCAACCCTGTTCGTCCTTGTAGGTTTTTCAGAGGCGGTGATGGCATGCCACGCCCCAAGTAGTCAAACTTTATGTTTTGTCAAAGAGCGAGATGGCTTGACACACCCGACGTCGTCCGACCGTGTGTGCTGCCTAAGGGCAATGATGGCATGCCACTATTATTGTGTGTGCTTCCTAATGGCCATTCAGGCCTGCCACGCCCAACGTCGTCCGACCGTGTGTGCTGCCCTAGGGCGATGATATCATTTCACGCTTGATTTCATCCGACCTTGTGTATTTTGTCTAAGCGTGATGATGGAATGCGACTCTTGACGTTGTTCGGCCGTGAATGTTGCCCAAGCGCGATGATGACATGTCACACTCGACATCATCCGACTGTATGTGTTTCCCAAGGGAGATAATGGCATAACACGCCCAATATCATCCGACCGTGTGTGCTTCACAAGATCCATGCAGGCATGCTACGCCAGACAACGTTCGATCATGTGTGCTATCCAAGGGCGATGTTAACATGATACGCCTGAACTTGTTCGATCGATTATGCTTTCCAAGGTCCATAATGGCATGCCACACCCAACATCGTCCGGTCATAAGTGCTTCCTAACGGCGATGATGGCTTGAAATGCCCTACATTGTCCGACGGTGTTTGCTGCCCAAGGGCGATAATGCCATGTGATGCTCGATGTCGTCCAACTATGTGTGCTGCCCAAGGACAATGCGAGCATGCAACGCCCGACATCATTTGATCGTGTGTGCTACCCAAGTACGATGATGGCATGTCATGCCTGATGTCGTTAAACATTTATGCTGCCCAAGGCCCATGCAGTCATGCCACGCCCGACGTCATCTGGCCATTTCTTCAATACAAGGGCGATGATTTCATGACACGCCCGACGTTGTCCGATAGTGTATGCTGTCCAAGATCTTGATAGAATGCACTGCCCGACGTAGTCGGACCGTGTTTGTTGCCCAAGCGTAATGATGGCATCTAACAACCCACATCGTCTTAACGTGTGTGCTTCACAAAGGCGATATTGGCATGCCACGACCGCATCTACGATGATGCATGTTTCCCAAAGGCAATGATAGCATGCCACGCTTGACTTTGTTCGACCATGTGTTCTGTCCAACGGCGATGATAATATGCCATGTCTGATGTCGTCCGACAGTGTATGATGCCCAAGGGCGATGATGGCATACCATGCCTAACGTCGTTCGGCCGTGTGTCCAAAGGCGATGATGGCATGCCATGCCCGACTTCATCTGACCATGTGATCTATCCAAGGGCGAGATTTCATGCCACGCCCAATGTAGTCCAGCCGTGTGTGTTGCCTAAGGGCAATGATGGCATCTAACGCCCGACATCATCCGATCGTCTGTGCTGTCCAAAGGTGATGATCGCATGCCATGCCTGACGTCCTTTGATTGTGTGTGTTGCCCAAGAAACATGCGGGCATCCCACGCCTGATTTGGTCTGATCGTGTTTGCTATCCAAGGACGATGATAACATGCCACGATCGACGATGTACGATCGTCTATGATTTCCAAGGGTGATGATGGTATTTTACGCCCTACGTCATTCGATCATCTGTGTTACCCAAGGGCCATGCAGGCATATCACACCTGACGTGGTCTAATCGTGTGTACTGTTCAAGGGTGACGGTAATATGCTACGCCGATGTCGTCCGACCGTGAATGCTTTCGAAGGGCTATGATGGAATGCCACACCCGACGTCGTCCAACCGCATGTGTTGCCTAAAGGTGATGATTTCATGCCAATAATGACGTATTCTGATCATGTGTGTTGTCCAAGGGAGATGATGGCATGCCACGCTCAACATTGTCCGATCGTGTGTGCTATCCAAGGACCATGCTAGCACGCCACGCCCGACGTCGTTCGACCGTGTGATATGTCCAAGGTGATGATGGCATGACACGTCCAATGTTGTTCGTCTATGTGTGTTGTCAAAAAGAGATGATGGCATTCCACGCCTGACATCGTCCGATCGTGTGTGCTATCAAGGGTTAGATGAGGCAGACATGCCCTGACGTATCCAAACGTGTGTGCTGGCACAGGGCATGATGCATACACTCTCGAAGTGGTTCATACGATTAGGAGTTCAAAGGCGATGATGGCATTGCACTGCCCCCTAAGTAGTCTGGACCATGTGTGGTTCTGTCAGAAGCAGCGTGATGGCCTCCATGTCGACTTCGTAGACCGTCTATGTGTTGAAAAGGGCAATGATGCGGCCACCCACGACCGCTGTGTGCTGCCCAAGGTCCACTGGGGCATGCCCGATCGACGTCTCATCGGACTGTATGGATGGAGT
The DNA here is from genome assembly GCA_027704765.1 of Solanum habrochaites. NCBI lineage: Eukaryota > Viridiplantae > Streptophyta > Magnoliopsida > Solanales > Solanaceae > Solanum > Solanum habrochaites. The sequence continues at coordinate 55,822 of JAKWJA010000607.1, forward strand.
AGGGGTGATGATAGCATGTCACGCTCGATGTCGTCAAACCCTGTATATTTTGTCCAACGGCGATGATGACATGCCACTCTGACTTCCTCCGACCGTATGTGCTTCCCAAGGGAAATGCGGTCATGCCAAGCACAACGTCTTCTAACTTGTGTTATATCCAAGGGTGATGATGGCAAGCCATGCCAGACCTAGTCCAATAGTTTGTGCTATCCAAGGTTGATGATGGGATACGATGCTTGACGTCCTTTGACCATGTGTGCTGCCCAAGGGCGATGATGACATGTCATGCCCAACATCGTCCGACTTTATGTGCTGCCCAAGGGCGATGATGGCATGTCATGGTCGATGTCGTTTGACCATTTATGCTTCACAAGGCCCATGTCCATGAGCGCGTATTGCCACGCCTGCGTCATCAGCTTCTGTTGATTCCAAGGGCGATTGATGGACTGCAACGCCTGAGTCGTACAATCGTGCGTGTTGTCCAAAGGCGACAGATGTCAACCCACCAACCTCAAAACATTTTTCGACCCACAAGTTTGTGCCGATTGAATGATGGCATTAACGCCTGACATCGTCTGAACGTGTGTTGCTCAAAGGGGGATGATGGCAGCCCATATCCGCGTTACGTGATCTGTGATGCCAAGGGCACGGATGATGCGTATGCCACGATTGACGTTGTTGGAATTCCGTCCAAAGGAAAAATTATCATTTCTTGACCCGATACAGTTAGACAGTGTATGCATTAAATGGGTGATGATGGCATGCCACGCCCGACGGCACCCGAATATAGTGCTTACCCAAGGGCCGATGATGTGCAGCGACACTCTGTGACGTTCTCGTCGACCTGGTGTACCATAGGTGAGATATTACATATCATATCTGAGGGCATCAGAATTGTGTGTTCTACCACACGGTGATTGTGGCATGCAAACCCCGACTGTCACCAGGCCGTTTGGTGCTTTGTGTGCTTCACAGGGCCATGCGGGCCATGCCATGCCCGACTGTTGTCTAATCGGGTGTGTTGTCCAAAGGATCGATAAAACATGCCTACCCGCGTTGTTCGCTGGTGTCGCTTTACAAGGCTTACATCATTGCCCACACACGCGTCATTCAAGTTGTGTGCTGACCCAAGAGAGCTGATGGCCATGCCATGCCCCACGTCGTCCGCCCGTGTGCTTCACTCGGGAGCTTTCGCCCTGCGAGAATGCTCGCCGTTTTGTCCAACATATGTGCTGCCAAGGGCGGGTAGATGTCAGCATGACGTTCCAACCGATTAATCATGCTGCCCAAGGCCACTATAGGCATGCCACTACCGACGTCGTTCGGCCATTTTTGCAGTCCATGGGCGATGATAGCATGCATTGCCTAAAGTTATTCGACTGTGTGTTTTGTCCAAAGGCAATGATGACATGACACACCCGATGTCGTCCGACCCTGTGTGCAATCCAAGGGAGATGAAGGCATGCCACGACCGACATTGTTCGACCGTGAATTTTGTCCAATAGTGATGATGGCATTCCACGCCCGATGTCATCCGACCATGTGTTTTTTCTGATGGTTGTAATGGCATGCCATGCCTCACGTACTCCGACCATGTATACTGCAGAAGGGCGATGATGGCGTGCCACACCCGACGTCATCCATACGTGTGTGCAGTACATAGGCATGATGGCATGCCACGTCGATGTCGTCCGACAGTGGGTGTTGTACAAATGGGATGATGTAATGACAAGCCCTACATCGTCCTAGTATGTTCTTTCCAAGGTCAAGATAGCATGTCACGCTCGACGTAGTTTGACAGTGTGTGCTTCCCAATGGCAATGATGGCATGTACGCCTGATGTCATACGACCATGTGTTTTGTCTAAGGGAAATGATTACATGCCACACCCGATGTCGTTCAACCCTGTGTGTGCTGTCCAAGGGAGATGATGGCAAATGCCAACGCTCTAACGTGCGTTCTACAGAACGTCCGCTATTTTGTACAATGGCCATGATTGTCATGCGCCCTGATTATGTCCCGACAATGTGTTTTCCCTTTCCCCCTTTGGCCCGAACTGGCATCGCCACCTCACGTATCAAACGTGTGTGTTCTACACAACGGCGATAATGGCATGCCACACCCAACATCATCAGTCCGTGTGTGCAGTCCAAAGGCGATGATGTTATGCCACATCGACGTCGTCCTACAGTGTGTGTTGTCCAAAGGGGATAATGTAAGGACAAGCTCGACGACGTCCGACTATGTGTTATCCAAAAGCGAGATAGCATGCCACGCCTGAAGTAGTCCTACCTTGTGTGCTTCCCAAGGGAAATGATGGCATAAACACCCGACGTAGTACGATCGTGTGTGCTGCTGAAGGGCATTGATGGCATGCCACGCCCGATGTCATACAACGCAGTAAGCTGACCAAGGGCGATGATGGAATTCCATGCTCGACATCGTTTGACAATGTCTTAAGTCTAAGGGAGATTATAACATACCACGCCTGTCATTGTCCGACCATGTATGATGTCCAAGGTAAATGAAGGCATGCCACACCCGACATCGTGCGATCGTGTGTGCTACCCTAGGACAATGATGGCATGCAACGCTAAACTCGTTACTGCCGGACCGTGATGTGCCCAAGAGCTATGGGGACAATGCCATTCCCAACCTCATCTGATCTTGTTGGGTATGGTACGAGGGCTTATAATGGCATCAATTCCCGAACTAATAATATTTGTGTTTGTCCAATGGAGATGATGGCATCCTATGCTTGACCTTGTCCAACTATGTGTGCTTCCCAAAGGCAATGCGGGCATGTCACGCTTGACGTCGTGCGACCGTGTGTGCTGACCAAGGGCGATAATAACATGTCATGCTTGAAATCGTCTAACCGTGTTTGCTTCACAAGGGAGATGATAGACGCCAAATGTCATTGAAGTGTGTGTGCTACCTAAGGGCCATTTGTGCATGCCACGCCTGATGTTGTCCAACCGTATGTGCATTCCAAGGGCGATGATGGCATGACACGCCCGATGTCATCTGACCTTGTGTGCTTCACAAAGTCCATGCTGGCATGACATGCCCGACGTCGTTGATTAGTACTGTTGCAGTCCAGGGCGATGATAACAAGCCACCCCGACGTTCGTCATGTTGTAGGCTTTAGATAGGGCTTGATAGGAAGCACACCCGACTTATCTGACAGTTGTATGCTTGCCAAGGGAGATACTGGCATGGAGCCCCACGACGTCCGACGGTGTGTGTGTGCTAAAAGGCTGATGATACCATGTGGTGGCCCGACGTCGTCAGCCATGGTGCTGTCAGGGCGATTAATGCATGCCCTGCCCGACGTAATCCGACCGTGTGTTTGTTCCAAAGGGCAATGATGACATGAAACGCCTGCTGTCATTCGAACCTAATGTGTGTGTTCAAGGAGATGCTGGCATGCCACGCTCGATGTTTGTCTTACATGCGTTTTCCCCTTAGGAGAGGAGATGGCATGCAACGCCTCACGTAGGCGATCGTGGGTTTGCACAAGGGCATGATGGCATGCCCACACCCCACGTAGTACGGTCCGTCTGAGTGTGTGCAGTTCTAAAGGCGATGATGTTAGCCACGTGAGTGTTCCTACAGTTTTGGGTGTAGTCCAAAGGGATAATGTAAGGACAAGCCCGAAAACGTATGACATGTGTGATAACAAGGAAAGTAGCATGCCACGCCTAAAGTAGTCCGACCGTTGTTGTACTTCCCAAGGGCAATGATGGCATAAACACGCGACGTAGTCCGGTCGTGTTTGCTGATAAGGAGATGATGTGGCATGCAACACCGACTGTAGTACGACGATCTGTTGATGACAAGGGCGATGATCAGCCATGATTCGGACATAGCTGACGGTTATGTATTCCAAGGGCGATGATAACATACCAAGCCCGTGTTGTTCCCAACCCATGTATGTTGTCCAAGGGAAAATGATGGAATGACACACCGACGTCGTGCGATAATTGTGTGCTACCCCAGGACATCGATTGCAATTGCCACGCCCAACACGTCCGACCGTTTTGTTTGCTGCCGAGAGCTATGATAGCATGCCATTCCTGACATCATCCGATTCTGTGTGTTTTCAAGGGTATTGGAAATGGCTGCCATACTGACCTTGTCCGTTATGTGTGTGCCGAAAGAGCAATGCGGGCTCTGTCAGCTTGACGTCGTCCGGATGTGTGTGCTGACCCAAGGAGATATAACAGGTTAGCTTAAATCGTTGAAGTGTTGCTTCCTACGGGAGAAGATGCGTGATGGACGCCAAATGTTTTGTCTAATTTAGTGTGCTGCTCAAGGCATGTGGGCATGTCAGCCTGATGTTTTCAAACGTGTGTGCAAGTCCAAGACGATGATGGCCATACCACGCCCGATGTCATCCGATCGTGGTGCTTCACAAAGGCCATGCGGGCATGGACAGATGACGTTAATCTGAGGGTATATGTGTGTGCCATTCAAGGTGATGAAAACATGACAACACCCACGGTTGTTCGACGTGTATGCTTTCCAAGGGCTATAATGTCATGCCACACCCTGCAGTCGTCGGACGACTCGTTGTGTATGCTACCCAAGGGAGGATGATGGGCATGGCTGCCCACGTCGTCGATGGTGTGTGCTACCAAGGGGTGAGATACGATGCGATGCCGACTTCGTTCAACCATTGTTGCAGTCATAGGGAGATAATGGCATGCCGATGCCGGACGTCGTCCAACCCGTGTGTTTGTCCCCAGGGCATGATGCACATTGCCACACGAGGCGTCTGGACCGAGATTGATTTTCAAATGGCGATGATGGTGGAATTTCACACCCGACATGTGTCCAGCGTGTGTTGCTCTAATAGAGGGATGATGTCATGCCAATCTAACATATTTGATCGTAGTGTTTGTCAAGGGTGATGAGTCATACCACGCTACAACATTGTTATGATCGTGTGTGCTGTCAAGGGACCAGATAGCATGCTACGCCAGAAGTAGTTCGACTGTGTGATATGTCCAACGGTTGATGATGGCATGACACTTCAAATGTGTTCGTCCCTGTGTGTTGGAGAAAGAAAATGATGGCATTCCACGAATGACGGCGTCCGATTGTGTGTGCTATACAAGGGGGGTGAGGTCGATGCACTGTCATGTGTCTGATGTCTCATGTGGCTACGACCGATGTCTGTGTGCTGCACAGGGCAATGAAACGAAGACCAGTCAGGCAGAAATCATACATCATACTCTTATCGACCCACGAGGCGCTTTCTCATTTGGGCTGTTCACCCACCCCGGCCCGACCCACCCCACCAAGAACCCCACCCCCCCCAGCCCGATGGCACAAAATCGCAATCCCCACCCCGCCAGCCCGAGCGTTCCCCCGCCCCTTTGTCAGTGCACGTGCATACCTACCCGCTGCCCCCGTGCCCAAAAGCTACAATGCCCGACCAAAGCAGCCCCCTTGACTACCTGTGCGGCAAACAACCAGTTAGGCCCCAGCCCCCTCCCACGAACCGTGCGCACCATGCCCCCAACCGCGACCAACAGAACAACACACGATCGATGGCAATGCTCGAAAGAGACACCACGCCACAGCAATGTGTCTGCCCAAGGTCCAGCGGGTATGCCCGCCACGTCCGACAGTCGTTTTTCTGGACGTGAGTGTGCCAAGGGCGAGAAGCATGTCACCTCCGATGCGCTCAGACCAGTTTATTTGGTCCAAGGGCCCTCCACCCCAGCTGATGAACATGCCCACAATGAACTTTCTCTGACTCCGTATGTGCTGGGGGGGCCACCAAGGGCAATGCGGGCATGCAAGACAAACGTAGTTCCGATTGTATTTAGTCAAGGGAGAGGGATGAGGCAAGCCCCATTTGCCAGAGACGTATAGGTCCAATAGTTCGTTGCTAATACCCAGGGCGATGAGGGCATGCAACACCTGACGTCATCTATCGTGTTTGCTGCCAAGTCAGTGGCACTGTCTGCCCGAGATCATCCGACAGCTCTGTGTGTGCCCAAGGGCGATAATGGCATGTTACGCACGCGATTTTGTGTTCTGACCGTGTGCTGCACCATGCAATCATGGCATGCCACGCCATACGTCGGCGACTAGTGTGCGTTCAAAGGGCCAGCGGGCATGCCAAACTTGACGTGTTCCACCAATCTTATGTGCAACTAAGGGATATGATTTACATGTCATGCCCGACGTAGTCCAACAGTGTATATTTTTCGAAATCAATGATGGGCATTTAATTGTCCGACATCATCCGATCGTTATGCCCTCCAAAGTGGTGATGATGGCATGCCAAGCTGACGTAGTCTTGATAGGTCTGTTGGTGTCTAAGGGTGATTGATGGCAGCAGCCCGACATATTCTGATCGTTTTGTGTGTTGCCAAGGGAGACCCGATTGAGGCATGTCACGCGCTACATCGTCTGATTGTGTGTGCTACCCAAGGACCATGCTAGCATGCCACGCTGGACGTCGTTCGACTCTCTGATAAGTCCAAGGGCGATGATGTCATGCCATGTACAATGTCGTTTGTCCATGTTTGTTGACCAAAAAAGATTATGGCATTCCACGCTCGATGTCATCAAATCGTGTGTGCTATCTAAGGGTAATGATGGCATGCAATACCCGATGTTATATGACTGTGTGTGCTGCACAATGGCAATGATGGAATACCATGCTCGACGTTGTTCGTCCGTGTAGGTTGTCAATGGAGATGATGGCATGTCACGCCCCAAGTAGTCCAACTGTATGTGTTGTCAAAGAGCGAGATGGCATGCCACACCCGATGTTGTCCGACCGTGTGTGCTGGACAAGGGCGATTATGGCATGCCACTCTGATCGTGTGTGCTTCCCTAGGTCCATGCACGCCTGCCGCGCCCAATGTCTTCCGACCGTGTGTGTTTACCTAGGGCAATGATATCATGTCACGCTCGATGTTGTTCGACCCTGTGGATTTTGTCCAAGGGCGATGATGGCATGCCACACAGACGTCCTCCGACCCTTTGTGCTTTCCAAGGGCAATGTGGGCATGGCACTTCATACTTGTGTTCTCTCAAAAGGAGATGATGGCATGCCATGCCAGACGTAGTCCGATCGTTTGGGCTGGCCAAGGGAGATTATGGCATGCAAATCTTGACATCATTCGGCCGTGTGCTTTGCCCTCGTGATGATGACATGTCATGCTCGATGTCATCCGACTGTATGTGCTACCCAAGGGCGATGATGGCATGACACGCCCGATGTCATCCAACCATGTGTGCTTCACAAGGTCCATGCGAGCATGCCACGCCCCACATCCTCCGATCATGTGTGTTGTACATGGGCGATATTAACATTACACGCCTGAAGATGTTCGATCGTGTATGCTTTCCAAAGCCTATTATGTCATTCCACACCCAACGTCTTTCGGTAGTAAGTACTACCTAAGGGCGATGATGGCATGAAATGTCGTACATCGTCCGACGGTGTGTGCTGCCCAAGGTTGGTGATTCGATGCGACGGTAGACGTCGTCCAACCATGTGTGCTGCCCAAGGACTATGCGAGCATGCCACGCCCGACATCATTCGATCGGGAGTGCTACCCAAGTACGATGATGGCATGTCCTGCCCGATTTCGTCCGACCATTTATGTTGCCCAAGGCAATGCAGGAAAGGAATGCCAAGCCTTGACTTGTCTGTCAATTTTCTGCAAATCCAAGGGTGATGATGTATGACAACTCTTGCAAAAAACACGTGTCGATGTGCTGATTCCAAGAGCGAGATGGCATGCACGGCCCGATGTTGTCCGACCGTGTTTGTGCCCTAGGGTAATGATGGAATCTAACACCTAACATCGTCAAAACGTGTGTGCTTCACAAGGGCGATAATGGCATGCCACGCCCGCGTCTACGATGATGTGTTCAGCCCCAGGGCGATGAAAGAATGCAACGCTTGACGTTGTTCGACCGTGTGTTCTGTCCAAACGCCATGATAATATGACACGCCCGATGTCGTCCGACGTTGTATGCTGCCCAAGGGCGATGATTCCATGCCACGCCTTACGTCGTTCATCCGTGTGTGTTGTACAAAAGCGATGATGGCATGCCATGCCTGACTTCATCCAACCGTGTTATCTATACAATGGTGAGATTGCATGACACGCCCAATGTAGTCTGACCGTGTGTTGCCTAAGGGCAATCTCGTTTGTTTATTGTGTTCGTCGAGTCCCCTACCCGTAAGTATTAACCCTCTCATAATCCTTTTCTATGATCTTTTGCGGCATCACTGCACAGCGTTGTTCTCCCAGCGCTACCTGATCTCCCTTTCCCCCTACACATCCATGGTGGGGATTCCATGCTCCCTCTCTTTGACTTTCATTGCCTCTCTCTGATTTTCTTTCTTTACATTCTTTTTCCATTCTCTCTAGCCTCGACACCTCCCCTCCGTATCGTTCAGTCTTCCACTTCAACATTCGTCAATTTCCTCCTATTTCCCCCCCCGTTTCTGAATTCCTCCACCCCCCACTCGCGGACCGACCTCTCCTCGCTACGCTCAACTCCGCCCCTCCCCCCCACCCCCCTCTTACCCCTTGTGTTAACGACTGTCCTCCTGCCTAAGTATTATGCCCCATTCCCCTTCACTCCCCTCCTCTCTACCTTCCCCCCTCTCTACTCCCATCGCAATGTGGTCTCTCACTCAACAAAGCATGCTCGTTTCCCCATCCCACTTATTCCTAGCTTTGTATTTCACAAGCAGCCCCACTGTTATTCTCTTTTTCTGACTACTCTCCTAACGCTCCTTCTCCCTCTACCCATCTATTCCTATCGATTCTCTCTTTCTCATTTCCCAACGCTGCTCCTACCGCTCTCCCCGAGTTTAATGGCCTTTTGTTTATTTCTTGTCACTCACCCTCAGACCTCCTCTTTCCTGTGTCCCAGCTTTTTTTGTACCTTCCTATGGCCCTCCCATTGTGGCCACCTCGTTTTTTCCTTCTCATCTCCCCGCTGCCCTTACCGCTATATTTCCCCTATTGCCTCCGACTACTTGTCGTCGCCGACCCACCTACAATCCGTACGGGACTTCAAGATCGCTATTCCTGTTGCTCCTGCTGTCCCTACCCGTCATTTTCCTCTAACGATATTTTTGCGCCTGAACTTCAGTAACCATTGTAGTGTGGATCAGCCCTTGATTATCACTTACCATATACTGCCTGACTCCTACCCTCTCCCACTCCATGTCCCCTGTTGATATCTCTAGCTCTCTCTTGCCTCCTCCGTGCCCTTGCGTTTCATGTCATCGTTATTCCATAATTATCTGCTCCGCGAAATGTTCTACCTCTATCCTTCTACTCTCCCCTGGTCTGTCCTCTCTACTTTACCCCACTCACTTCTCTGCGAAGTCCCTGCCTTATTTCGTCCTTCCCGTTCTTTCCCTCCCTCCGCCAGAGCAGACAGCATATCTCATTGAAGCCCCCTCCAACTACCATCTTGCTCACGTCCCCATCCCCTACTCCCCCATTCCGTTATACCATCCCGAAGCTCCTTAACCTCCATAACTCGTCACTGCCCACTACCATCCGCCCCTCCATCCCCATCCACCCCCTAGCATCTAGCACTCACTATTCGTCCTTGATCCTAACCCCTACGTCGAAACCTTCCTATTTTAGTGTTCTTCAACTTCTTTTTTCTTCACTTTGCTTTCTTCCTCATTATACTACCACGCGCCTCATCCCACTCATACACTCTCACTACCTCCCTCCCGATCACACACATTGACGCACTACTCAGGACCGAACCTTTCCTCTGGAGATATAACTCCCCTCCCCCGCTTCCCCCCCCCTTCCTTCCCTTTCTCCTATATCTTCTCCTAACTCCCCCTCTGGCTCTTAGTTGCCTCACCACTCCCTCTTCACCCCCCTGTCTCCATATTTTTTGTTCCCTTCACTGTTCTTTTCCTCATCGTTCCGTATCCCCTCTTCTTTTCACTCGTCCGCCCCACTCTTCACGGTTCCCAATTTTCATTTCTTCTCTTTCGTTGTTTCTTCCTCACGGCCGCGTCGAATCCAGACTTAACCTTCCGTTCTCGATGGTTTTAATATGTTGCGCCCCCCCTTACACTGCTCCGTTCTACGTCGATCCCCAACCCCTTCTGTTTCCCCTGGCGATGCCTGCTCATCTCTCGGGCTCCCTTTTTCCCCTGTCCTGATTCACTCCCTCATCCCCGCTTCACTCACCTTTCTTCTTATCCTCCCTCATTCTTTCTTCCACTTTTCTCTTACCACAGTTAATATTTTCCCCTACCTCCACCCTTCATTTAATTCTTTCCACGCTCTACCGAGCTCATACTCAACCTTCCCTTTTGGCCCTAGTGAGCTGTGTGATTTTACCCTATCCTTTCTTACCCCGGCCGAACTCCCAGACCACTTTCTTACCTATCATTTCCCTCTTAGTCCACCATCTCCAACATTCCGATTGAGCTATAACCCGCTTCCATTTACATTACGCGCCCAGCTCCCCTCAACCTGTTAACTGTGAACCTGGTCGGACCTCCCGAATCCTTGATCCTCCAAACTCATCCCTCCATACATTGTCCTACGTAGACTTTCTTCATCGCTTAATCGTGCAAATTTCATCCTCACTTTCTTACGGGCTAGTGTACCCTGTAAGCATCATTTGGCTTTTTTACACCTGCTCTATACCCCCCCCTCATGGCCTATCTCCAACGACGGCCCTGATAACCCTCCCATCTTGATGTCCCCCCTTTGCTTTATAGCATTCCTGCCTCCCCAATTGGACCTGTTACACCCCACACTTCACAACCTCTTACCCTCCTTTTTTCCCTGGGTTTACCTTCCTCCTCCTGCATCCCCTTTAACTCGCGACTCCCCTTCCTTTTCTTTTTTCTCATCCATTCCCCATTCCCCTGCTCGTTGTCCTTCGTCGTTCTTCTTATATCTATCTATACCCGCCCCCCCCCCCACTCCCATCTCTCCCCCCCCCCCCTCCCTTATCCTTGTCCCCTATTCTTCTCCTCCCACCACACGCCATTTTGACAATTGCTGTTGACATTCTTTATCTACGCCTGTCACTTACCCTCCTCCCTCCCGAATTTTTTCTTCCGGCATTCCGTTCAAGCCCCTCCCGCTCCACCACCCCTCATACCTCACTCTCCCTATACCTTCTTATTCGCCTCCCGTGCCCGTCACCCAATATGATGTAATCAAAACACCTCAGCTCTGTCTCTCAAGACCCGGCCTCATCGCATCTTCTACTTCACAACTCCCACTGAACCCCCCCCACCATTCACCCCCCGTACTCCCTGATCCCATCCTTTCAACCTCTTACTCTCTCTTGCCTGACCAGCGTATTCGTTCCAAAGCATCCTGACTTTTCCTCCTTAACCACTCCTTCCTCCGACTCTCTTCACCCTCTTCTACATCACACTCCATGTCCCCATCCTTCGCCTTTCGTACGACTTTTTCCCTCCCCACTATTAGCTCATGTGTTACTTTCTCGTCCTCTCCCCTTCGCTTCCTGCATTTCTTTCTCGGTCATTTCTAGCTCACTCGTTATCGGCCTGTTCCCCGCGTCCGCTTCTCGCCCCTCCTCGTCCTCTTTCATCCCCTTCCCCTCTCCTTCCTTTCTCCGCAACCTTTTATCCTCTCACTCTTTTAGCGCGTGACCCCATTGTTCCCCTCATTCCTTCCTTCCTCCTCTGGTCCCATCCCTAGTTCGCCTATCAACTCGCTTCTTATTTTTCCCTTCTCATGTTCCGTCGCCTTCTCGGAGCCATTCATATTTTAAGTGCTAGCTATTGATTATCTTCTACGCTTCTCCATCCTTATTCCGCTACCTCCTACGTTTCTCAATGCTCCCCTCTGTTTTGTACCTTAACCCCCCCTTTTTCCCGCTTTCCTCATACATTCCCCCACCAACAGCTTGTTGGGTACATTGCTTATCCCTCAATCTTCCTCCGTCTCCCCTTCCGCCCACAAGCCCTCTGGGATTTCTCTCGTTTCCCCACTTTTCCTACCCTCCCACACCTTGTCCGTTTTCATCCTTGCACTATCTTTGTCCCTTCTTGCTTCGCCGGCTGTCCTTCCATCCCTAATCGCTCGCCTTCTTTCCGATCCCTCCTCTTCATCAAGAGACGTGTATGCCGTCCACCTTTTCCCTTCGTTCTGTTTGTTGTCCTATACCTTCGCCTGTCTACTTTTTTACACCCCCCTTGGTCTCATCCCTATCCACCCTGCCCCTCCCTGACGTTATTCCTCTGTGTTACCCCCACGTAACCCTTACCTTCCCATTTTAAAATGCTCCTGATTTTCCACCCTCTCACTTCTTTTGTTTTACCTTGGCTATGATCCTTTTTTCCGGGTATGACCAAGGGACATGCAGGAATGCAACGCCCGGCTTGGTCCAACGTGGTGCTTCCAGGGAGATGATAACAGACAGAACGATCGATGATGTTATACGATGGTGATGATGCAAAAGGTGATTGATGATTTTACACCTGATGTAAGCCGCATCGTGTATGTGCTTCCCAATGGCCATGAAGGCTATCACGCCCCGACGTAGTTAATCGTGTGTGTGTCAAGAGTGAGCGGTATCATATGCTACGTCGATTGTGTCCGACCGTGAGTGTATGCGTTCAAAGGGCGATGAGGGAATGCCACCTCGACGTTTGTCCATCCCTTTGGGGTCAAAGGGCGATGATGGCATGCCACACCCAAATAGTCGACCTATGTGTGCTGCCCAAGGGCGATGTGGATGCCTCCCGACCCATGTGTGATACCCAAGGCCATGCGGGCATGGCACGCTTGACGGGTCTGACCGTGTGTGCTGCCCAAAGGGAAATGATTTTTTAGCAGTGTCACATCGATGTCGTCAGGACCCTGTATATTTTTTCCAAGGGAGATGATGTCATGCACAACACTAACTTCATCCGACCGTAAGTGCTGCCCAAGTACAATGCGGCATTGCCAATGCACAACGTCGTCCGACTTGTGTTCTGTCAAGCGGCGCATTTGATGGCAAGCCATCGCCATACAGTCAAATATTTCTCCGCTATCCCAAGGGAGAGATGATGGAAACACGATGCTTGACGTTGTTTGACCATTTGTATGCTGCCCAAGGGCGGATGAGACATCTTCCACGCCCGACCACGGTCCGACGTTATGTGCTGCCCAAGAAGCGATGAGCCAGTATACTCGACGTCGTTTGGGACCCATTTATGCTTCCCAAGGCCCATGAGGGTATTCCTACGGCTCGACGTCATCATCCATTTGTGAATCCATGGCGATGATGGGGGGATGCCACCCCACGGCAGAAGCGGGGGGGGGGGGGCCCACAGGCGAGGAGGGCCTAGTAAGGATTACAACCGGGCCAACAGTGGCCGACCGTGTGTGATGCCCAAGGGCAATGATGGCATTCTAACATCCGCCGACGTCGTCTGAATGTGGTGACTTCACAAGGGTGTGAGAGGCTGCCATATCCGCATCTACGATAATGCGGAGAAAGCGATGATGGCCATGCCCACGCTTGACGTTGTTTGCTTGTTATGTCCAACACAATAATACTTGTCTTTCCCATGTCATTCGACCGTCCAGTTGTATGTGTCCAAGTACGAGGAATATATGCCACGCCTGACATCATCCGAGATATGGGTCTTACATTAAGGAGATAATGGCATGTCCCCACCTGATGTAGTTCAATCATTTTAGTCGGCAAGGGCATGTTGGATGATGCGACACTTGACGTCCCTAGCCATGTGTGATACCCAAGGTGATTGATGACACTATCATGCCAAATCTTACGACTGCGTGTCATACCACTGCGGGCGATTATGGCATGCCACACCGGATGTCACCCGACGGCGTTGTGCACTGCTTACAAGGGGCAATGGCGGGATTTGCCATTCCTGTGTCATCATGATCGTTTGTGGTAGTCAAGCGAGATGATAAAATGTCACGACCCGACGTCGTTCGACGGGTATGATTTCCGTGGCTATAATATCATGCCACACACGACGTCATTAGACGGTGATGTGCTGATACAAAGAGCAGATGTGATGTATGCCTTTTTTTCCCTCCCACGCAACGTCGTACAACCAGGTGTGATCCCTGGACTATGCGGCATCGCCACGCCTGATGTCATCCACTCTGTGTGCTTCCCAAGGGGCTATGGATAAGTCACGCCCAGACGTCAATCGATAAGAATGCAGCCCAAGCCACTATGGGAATGCCACGCCCGGACGGGTCCGGGCCATTTCGTTGTAGTCATGGGCGTGATGGATGCCAACGCCCGACATCATCAGGCCGTTTGTGTTTTGTCACAAGGGCAATGATGACATGCAACGACTGATGTCGTACGACCATGGTGTGCAATACAAGGGAGATTGATGGAATGTCACGACCGAAGTCGTAATTCGACCTGTTATTTTGTCACAATGGCGATGAGTGGCTGCCCACGACCGATGTCGTGCCGACCCATGTGTTTTTCTTATGATGATAATTGCATGCCACACCTCATGTAGTAAGACCATGTATGCTGCAGAAGGGCGATGATGGCGTGCCACACCCGACGTCGTCTGTACATGTGTGCAGTACATAGCCATGATGGCATGCCACGTCGATGTTGTCCAACAGTGTGTGTTGTCCGAAGGGGATGATGTCATGACAAGCCTAGCAACATCCGAGCATGTGCTTTCCAAGGTGGAGATAGCATGCCACGCCTGACGTAGTCTTACCATGTGTGCTTCCCAAGGGTAATGACCGTGTGTTTTTTCCAAGTGCAATGATGACATGCCATGCCCGATGTCGTCCGACCCTGTGTGCTACCCAACGGTTATGATACCATGCGATGCTCGACGTCGTTCAACCATTTGTGCAGTACAAGGGAGATAATGGCATGCCATGCCGACGTCGTCCGACCGTGTGTTTTGTCCCAGGGCAATGATGACATGCCACACCAATGTCGTCCGACCGTGTATGCTTTCAAAGGGCGATGATGGAATTTCACACCCGACATTGTCCAACCGCGTGTGTTGCCTAAGGGTGACGATGTCATGCCAATCTCGACATATTCTGATCGTGTGTGTTTTCCAAGGGTGATGATATCATACCACGCTCAACATTGTCTGATCGTGTGTACTGTCCAAGGACCATGCTAGCACGCTACGCCCGACGTCGTTCGACTGTGTGATATGTCCAAGGTGATGATGGCATGACACTTAAGATGTTTTTCGCCCATGTGTGTTGTCGAAAGAAGATGATGACATTCCACGCCTTACATCGTCCGATTGTGTGTGCTATCCAAGGGTGATGATTGCATGTCATGCATGACGTCGTCCAACCTTGTATGCTTTCAACGGGCGATGATGGAATGCCACTCTCGACGTTGTCCATCCGTTTGGGATTTTCAAAGGCGATGATGGCATGCCACACCACAAGTAGTCTGACCATGTGTGCTGCCCATGGGCGATGATGGCATGCCTCCCCGACCATGTGTGCTACCCAAGGTCCATGCGGACATGGTACGCTCGACGTTATCCGACCGTGTGTGCTGCCCAAGGGAAATGATAACATGTCACACTCGATGTCGTCAGACCCTGTATATTTTTTCCAAGGGAGATGATGTCATGCCACACTGACTTCCTCCAACCGTAAGTGCTTCCCAAGTACAATGCGGGCATGCCAAGCACAACATCATCCGACTTGATTTCTGTCCAAGGGCGATGATGGCAAGCCATGCCAGACGTAGTCCAATATTTCTCGGTATCCAAAGGAGATGATGGCATACGATGCTTGACGTCGTTTTACCATGTGTGCTGCCCAAGGGAGATGATGACATTTCACGCCCGACATCGTCCAACGTTATGTGCTGCCCAAGAGCGATAATGCCATGTCACACTCGACGTCGTTTGACCATTTATGCTTTCCAAGGCCTATGAGGGCATGCCACGCTCGACGTCATCCTGCCATTTGTGAATTCCCTGTGCAATGATTGCATGCCATGCCCCACGCATCCAATCATGTGTGTTGTCCACAGGCGAGATGGCATAAACCTTCCAACATTTTCCTACCGAGTATGCTACCCAAGGGCAATGATGGCATCTAACGCCCGACGTCGCCTGAATGTGTGTACTTCACAAGGGTGATGATGGCATGTCATATCCGCGTCTACGATGATGAGTGATGCCCAGGGCGATCATTGCATGCCACGCTTGACGTTGTTTGACTTGTTATGTCCAAAACAATAATTACTTGTCTTTCCCCATGTCGTTCGACCGTGTATGTTGTCCAAGTACGATGATAGTATGCCACGCCTGACTTCATCCGAATATGTGTCTTACCCAAGGGAGATAATGGCATGCCACACCTGACGTAGTTCAATCATTTTTGTCGTGCAAGGGCAATTATTGAATGCGACACTTGACGTCCTGCGACCATGTGTGATACCCAAGGTGATGATGACATATCATGCCTAACATCTTCCGATTGTGTGTCCTACCACTGGGCGATTATGGCATGCCACACCCGATGTTACCCGACCATGTGTGCTTCACAAGGGCCATGCGGGCATGCCATTCCCGACGTCATATGATCGTGTGTGTAGTCAAAGGGCGATGATAACATGTCACGCCCGACGTCGTTCGACCGTGTATGCTTTCCATTGGCTATAATATCATGCCACACCCGACGTCATTCGACTGTGTGTGCTGCCCAAGAGCGATAATGGTATGCCACGCCCAATGTCGTCCGACAGTGTGTTGCCCAAGGGCGATGATGCCATGGGATGCTCGACATCGTCTAACAAGGTGTGATCCCAAGGACCATGCAGGCATGCCACGCCTGATGTCATCCAATCATGTGTGCTTCACAAGGGCGTTGATAGCATGTCATGCCCGACGTCATCCGATAATTAATGCATCCCAAGGCCACTATGGGCATGCCACGCCCGACGTCGTCCGGCCATTTGTGTAGTCCATGGTCGATGATGGCATGCCACGCCCGACATCATCAGACCGTGTGTTTTGTCCAAGGGCAATGATGACATGCCACTACTGATGTCGTCCGACCCTGTGTGCAATCCAAGGGAGATGATGGCATGTCACGACCGACGTTGTTCGACCATGTATTTTGTCCAATGGCGATGATGGCATGCCACGCCCGATGTCGTCCGACCATGTGTTTTTTCTTATGATGATAATGGCATGCCACACCTCATGTAGTCCGACCATGTATGCTGCAGAAGGGCGATGATGGCGTGCCACACCCGACGTCGTATGTACATGTGTGCAGTACATAGCCATGATGGCATGCCACGTTTATGTCGTCCAACAGTGTGTGTTGTCCGAAGGGGATGATGTCAAGACAATCCTGGCAACGTCCGAGCATGTGCTTTCCAAGATGGAGGTAGCATGCCACGCCTGACGTAGTCTGACCGTGTGTTCTTCCCAAGGGAAATGACCGTGTGTTTTTTCCAAGTGGAATGATGACATGCCACGCCCGATGTCATCCGACCCTGTGTATGCAGTCAAAAGGAGATGATGACATGCAACGCCCGACGTCGTTCGACCGTGTCATTTGTCCAGTGGTGATGATTGAATTCCACGCCCGATGTTGTTCGACAATGTGTTTTCCTTATGGCAAGATTGGCATGCCACGCCTCACATAGTCCGACTGTGTGATCTGCACAAGGGTGATGATGGCATGCCACACCCGATTTCGTCCATATGTGTATGCAGTCCAAAGGCAATGATGTTATGCCACGTCGACGTCCTCCTATAGTGTGTGTTGTCCAAAGGGGATAATGTCAGGACAAGCCCGACATCGTTTCACCATGTCTTATCCAAGGGCGAGATAGCATGCCACGCCCGAAGTTGTCCAACTGTATGTGCAGTCCAAGGGTGATATGGCATGCCACGCCCGATGTCATCCGATCGTGTGTGCTTCACAAAGACCATGAAGGCATGACATGCCCGACGTCTTCTCATCGTTTGTGTTGTTCAAGGGCGATGATAACATGCCACACCCGACGTCGTTCGACCATGTATGCTTTTCAAGGGCTATGATGAAATGCCACACCCGACGTCATCCGACCGTGTATGCTGACCAAGGGCGATGATGGCATGGCACGCCCAACGTCGTCTGACGATGTGTGCTGCACAAGGGTGATGATACCATGCGATGCTCGACGTCGTTCAACCATTTGTGCAGTCCAAGGGCGATAATGGCATGCCATGCCCGACTTCGTCCGACCGTGTGTTTTGTCCAAGGGAAATGATGACATTCCACTCCTGATGTCGTTCGACCCTGTGTGTGCTGTTCAAAGGAGATGATGGAATGCCACGCTCGATGTCGTTCGACCATGTGTTTTTCCTTATGGTGATATCGGCAGCGCACGACTCATGTAGTTCGATCGTGTGTACTACACAAGGGCGATGATGACATGCCACGCCCGACGTCGTCCATTTGTGTGTGCAGTCCAAAGGCGATGATGGCATGCCACGTCCAATGTCGTTTGTCCGTTTGGGTTGTCCAAATGAGATGATGGCATGCCAGGGTCGACGTCATCTGATCGTGTGTGCTATCCAAGGGAGATGATGGCATGCCTTGCCTAATATCATCCGACTTTTTGTGCTGCACATGGGCAATGATGGCATACCATGCTCGACGCCATTCATCTGTGTGGGTTGTCCTAAAAAGATGATGTCATGCTCGACGTCATTCGACTGAATATGCTATCCATGGGAAATAATGTACTGCCACGCCCAACGTCATTCGAAGGTATGTCCTTCCCAAGGGCGATGATGCCATGCCACGCCCGACGTAGTCCGTTCATGTATGCCTTCCAATACAATGATGGAATGCCACGCTCAACATCGTCCGTCTATGTATGCTTCCCAAGGACAATATGGCATGCCACGCTAGACGTCGTACGACCGTGTATGCTGCCCAAAGACGATGATGGAATTCCATTCCTAATGTAGTGTGATCTTGTGTGATGTCCAAAGGAGATAATGGCAAGTCGCGCTTGACATTATCCGGCCATGTTTGCTTTCCAAGTGCAATGATAACACGTCACGCCCAACGTTGTCTGAACGTGTATGCTTTCAAATGGTGATGATGGCATGCCACACCCAACGTTGTCAGACCGTGTATGCTGCCCAAGGGCGATGATTGCATGCCATGCCCGACGACGTCCGATCAAGTATTCTTTCCAAGGATGATGATGGCACCTGATGTCATCCGACCATGTGTGCTGCCCAAGGGCCATGCAAGCATATCACGCCCGACATGGTATGATCGTGTTTGCTGTCCAAGGGTGACGATAACATTCCACAGCAACGTCATCCAACCATGTATACTTTCAAAGGGCGATGTTGGAATGCCACGCCCAACGTCGTCTGACCGTCTGTGCTTCCTAAGGGTGATGATGGCATGCCACGCCCAACGTAGTCTGATCGTGTGTGCTGTCCAAGGGTGATGATGGCATGCAATGCTCGACATTGTATTATCATGTGTGCTACCCAAGGACCAAACTAGCCTGACTCGCCCAACATCATTTCCGACCGTTAATATGTCAAGGAGCTGATGGCATTCAACGCCAATGTCTTCGTCCTATGTGTGTGTTTCCAAAGGAGATCATGCATTCCACGCTCGCCGTCATCCGATAGTGTGTCCTATCCAGGGGCGATAATGGCATTCATGCCCACCGTCATCCGACCGTGTGCGCGTCACTGGGCAATTGATGGAATACCATCTCGCTTCGTTTGTCGGTGTGGGTTTTTTGTCCCAAGGGCGAATTTTGGCTGCCAATGCCCCAGTAGTCCGACCCGTGTGTTTTGTTGTCAAAGAGCAGGAACGAATGCATGCCCACAACATGTCCCTACGTCTATGCTACACCTACCCATGGGCGATGATGGCATGCCACTCCTGTACCCCTGTGTGCTGCCCCAGGATTATTGCATACACGTCCCACTGTCATCATATCATTTGGTCTTCCCAAGGCAATGAATATATGTCATGCTTGATATCATCCTACCCCTGTTGTTATTTTGGCAGGGCGATTAGCATGCCACCTCGACATCCTCCGACAGTGTGTGTTGCCAAGTGTAAATGCGGTGATTCCCCCCCTCCGTTGTCCTACTGGTGTTCATCTAACGGGCGATATGGCATCCATGGCCGACGTGTCCGATCATTCATGTTTGTCCAAAGGAGATGATGGCATGGCACGCTTGACGTTGGTCCCACTGTGTGCTTCCAGGGCGTTATGACATGTCAGGGCTTGAAACGTCGTCCAACTGTATGTGCCTGCAAAAGCGATGATGGCATGACATGCTCGATGTCATCCCAACGGTGTGTGCTCACACGGCCATGCGGGCAGCCACACCCAACATCATCTGATCGTGTGGATGTCCAAGGATATGTAACTGCCACGCCGACGTTTGTTTTCGATTGTGTATGCTTTAAAAGACTTAATGTCGTTGCCACACGCACTCCGTCCGCTCGTGTTGCTTCCTTTTTTTCCCGAACGGTGTGTGCTACCCAGGGGATGAGGCCATGCGAGACGCTCAACACCGTCCAAACATGTTGTGTTGCCCAAGGACCATACGATAATGCCCTGACTGACGACTCCGATCGTGTTATCCGCAAGTGAATTGATTGAATGTCACCTCGCCGTAGGACACTAATTTCTGCTTCCCAATCCCATGCGGGCATGCGACGACCGATTCGTCTGCCATTTGTGCAGTCCATGGCGTGATTGGTAGCCACGCCCCTACTCGTCCAATTGTGTGTGCTTTCCTAATCGAGTGGCTGCACACCCGCCTGACTGTTTTCCGACCTTGTGTTTTTGATGGCAAACTGGAAATGATGTCATCTAACACCGCACTTGCTCGAACGTGTGTACTTCCCCCAAGGGCGATGATGGCAATGTCCACGCTTGAAATTTTTCGAGATCCGTGTCCTTTTTTAAAGGGAAGATAACATGCCATTTATATCCAGATGTCATTTGACCGGTAATGCTTCCCATAAAGATGATGGCTGCACGGACAATATTCGTCCGTGTGTGTTTTCTAAGGCGATGATTGGCATGAACATTCTCGATGTCATCCAACCGTGTGAGCTGTCCCAGGGAATTGTATGGCATGCCCACGCCCAATGTAGTCTGATCGTGTGTTACTTCTAAGGCAATGAGGCATCAACACCCGACTGTCTCCAATAGTCCTGTGCTGTCCAAGGCAAATGGCATGCCCGCCTGACATCGTCCGATCGTGTGTGGCCTGCGCAGAGCCATGGAGGCATACCATGCCCCCGTGGTCGCAATAAATTTGTTATTTCCAAGCGCGCTTGATAACATCCACGCCCGACGATGTCCGATCGTGTAGGCTTCCTAGGGGCGCTGATTGCATTTCACGCTCGACGGCATCCGACCGTGTGTGCTGCCCGGTCATGTACGCATATCACGCCCGACGTGGGTCTAATCATTTTGTGTTGTCCAAGGATGTTGGTAACATTCCAGCCACGTCATTCGACCGTCGTCCCTGTTTCGAAGCGGCAATTATGGAATGCCACGCCCTACGTCGTTGCACCCGCATGTTGATCCCTAAGGGGTGATATTCAATGCCATGCCAGCTGTATAAGATTGTGTATGCTTTCCAAGCGATCCTGTCATGCCCACCTCGCCGCTCCGTCTAAACGTGTGTTCTACTCAAGGGCAATGCGGGCATGCAACACACAACATCGTCGCACTTGTGTTCTGTCCAAGGGCGACGATGGTATGCCATGCCGACGAAGTCTAATCTTTCATGCTACCCAAGGGCCCTGATGTCCTACCATGCCCTACATTGTCCAACGGTGTGTGCTGCCCAAGGGCGATGCCATTCGATGCTCGACGTCGTCCAACCATGTGTGCTTTCCATGGACCATGCGGGCATGCCACGGACGACGTCATCCGACTGTGATGCCTAAGGGTAATGATGGCATGTAATACCCGAAGTCATCCGAACGTGTGTGTTACCCAGGGCGATGATGGCATGCCACACAAGACGTAGTTTTATCATTTGTGTCATGAAAGGGCGATGATGGCATGTGACAATGGACGTCGTCGGACCATGTGTGCTACCCATGGGGGATGAAGACATGTCACGCCCGACCTCGTCCGACTCTGTGTGCTATAAAAGGGCGATGATGGCATACCATGCCTGACGTCGTACAACCTAGTGTGATAACCAAGGGAAATAATGTTATGCCACACTCTACATCGTTTGACTTTGTGTTCATTCAAAGGGCGATGATAACATACCACGCATGTCGTTGTCCGACAATGTATGTTGTCCTAGGGCGATGGTGGCATGCCACACCCGACGGTCATCAACCGTTTGTGCTCCCTATTACCTGAATAGGAAAATGCCATGACCGACGTCGTCAGAACCATGTATGATGATGAAGGGCTATGATGTTCATGCCAGTTCCGACGTAGTCCGTCTTTGTCTAGTGTCAAATAGAGATGACTTCATGCCCTGCTCGACCGTGGTCCCGAACCATGTTTTGGGCCAAAGGCATGCGGGCATGTACCCTTGACGTCGTCGAATCGTGTTTGCTGACCAATGCGTCATAACTGTCATGCGCGATATCAGGGTTGATGTTGTAATAATTCCCGTGTGACGATGGCTTCCAGCCCTATGTCTCCGACCGGTATTGTGCTGCCTAGGGCCAGGGTGTATACCACGCCTAATTTCATTCATCCGTGTGTGTTTTCCAAGAAATGATTACATTACACGACCCAACGTCCTTACACAGTCTATGTTGTCCAAGGGATATGATGGCATGCCACGCACGACGTAGTCCGACCGTGTGTGCTTCCCAAGAGCAATGATGGCATGTAACGCCCGACGTCATTTGTCCTTGTGTGCTCTACAAATGCGATGATGGCATGCCACGCCACACGTCATCCTACCGTGTGTGTTGCCCAAGGTCTATGTGGCACGCCACGCCCGATGTAATCCGACAGTGTGTGTTGGCCAAGGGAGATTATGGCATGTCACGCCCGATCTAGTCCGACCATGTGTGCTTCCAATGGATATGATGGCATGCCACGCCTAACGTCGTGCGACCGTGAGTGTTTACCAAGCGCCATGCAGGCATGCCATGCTTGACGTCGTCCGATCGTATGTGCTAACTAAAGGATATGATTACATGTCATGCCCGACATAGTCGAACTGTGTATATTTTTGAAGGGTAAAGATGGCATTTAATGCCCGACGTCCTCCGATCATTTATGCTACCCAAGGGTGATGATAGCATGACATGCCCGACGTCGTCTGACCGTATATTTTGGCCCATGGCGATGATGGTATGCCACGCCCGATGTAGTCTGATCGTTTGTTATGTCTAAGGGTAATGATGGCATCTAACACCCAACATCGTCCGAACGTGTGTGCTTCACAAGGGCGATATTGGCATGCCACGCCCGCGTCTATGATGATGCGTGCTGCCCAAGGGATATTATAGCATGCCACGCTTGACGTTGTTCGACCATGTGTTCTGTCCAAAGGTGATGATAATATGCCACACTCGATGTCGTTCGACGGTGTATGTTGCGCAAGGGCAATGATGGCATGCCACGCCTAACGTCGTTCGTCCTTGTGTCCAAAGGCGATGATGGCATGCCATGCCCAACTTCATCCGACCGTGTGAGCTATCCAAGGGCGAGATGGCATTCCACACCCAATGTAGTCCGGCCGTGTGTGTTTCCTAAGGGCAATGATGGCATCTAACGCCCGACGTCATCGTATCGTCTGTGCTGTCTAACGGCAATGATGGTATGCCACGCCTGACGTCATTTGATCGTGTGTGCTGCCCAAGGAACATGTGGTCATGCCACGCCCGATGTGCTCCAATCGTGTCTGCTGTCCAAGGGCGATGATAACATGCCACGATCGATGATGTATGATCGTCTATGCTTTCTAAGGGCGATGATTGCATTTTACGCCCTACGTCGTCCGATCGTGTGTGCTTCCCAAGGGCCATGCAGGCATATCACGCCCGACGTGGTCTAATCGTGTGTGCTGTCCAAGGGTGACGGTAATATGCTACACCGACGTCGTCCGACCGTGTATGCTTTTGAAGGGCGATGATGGAATGCCACACCCGACGTCGTCCAACCGTGTGTGCTACCTAATGGTGATGATGTCATGCCAATCCAGACGTATTCTGATCGTGTGTGCTGTCCAAGGGCGATGATGGCATGCCACGCTCAACATCGTCTGATCGTGTGTGCTATCCAAGGACCATTCTAGCACGCCACACCCGACGTCGTTCGACCGTGTGATATGTCCAAGGTGATGATGGCATGAAACGCCCAATGTTGTTTGTCCATGTGTGTTGTCGAAAGGAGATGATGGCATTCCACGCCTGACGTCGTCCGATCGTGTGTGCTATCCAAGGGTGATGATGGCATGCCATGCCCGATGTCATCCGACCGTGTGTGCTGCACAAGGGCAATGATGGCATACCACTCTCGACGTTGTTTATCCGTTTGGGATGTTCAAAGGCGATGATGGCATGCCACGCCCCAAGTAGTCCGACCATGTGTGTTGTCAAAGAGCGTGACGACATTCCATGCCCGACTTCGTCTGAATGTGTGTGCTGCCCAAGGGCGATGATGGCATGCCACCCCGACCGTGTGTGATGCCCAAGGTCCATGCGGGCATGCCACGTACGACGTCATCAGACTTTATGTGCTTCCCAAGGGCGATGATAGCATGTCACAGTCGATGTCGTCAGACCATGTATATTTTGTCCAAGGGCAATGATGACATGCCACTCTGACTTCCTCAGACCGTATATGTTGCCCAAGGGCAATGCGAGCATTACAAGCACAACATCGTCCGACTTGTGTTCTGTCAAAGGGCGATGATGGCAAGCCATGCCAGACGTAGTCCAATAGTTCGTTCAATCCAAGGGAGATAATGGGATACGATGCTTGACATTGTTTGACCATGTGTGCTGCCCCAGGGCGATTATGACATGTCACGCCCGACATCGTCCGACTATATGTGCAACCCAAGGGCGATGATGGCATTTCATGCTTGACGTCGTTCGACCATTTATGCTTCCCAAGGCCCATAAGGGCATGCCACGCCTGACGTCATCCTGCCATTTGTGCATTCCAAGGGCGATGATGGCATGCCACGCCCGACGTTGTCCAATCGTGTGTGTTGTCAAAAGGCGAGATGGCATAAACCTCCCAACATTTTCCGACCGAGTTTGCTTCCCAAGGGAAATGATGGCATCTAACGCCTGACATCGTCTGAATGTGTGTGCTCCACAAGGGCGATGATGGTATGCCATATCCGCATCTACGGTGATGTGTGATGACCAAGGGCGATGATGGCATGCCACGCTTGACGTTGTTTGACTTGTTTTGTCCAAAGCAATAATTACTTGTCTTGCCCGATGCCGTTCGACCGTGCATGCTGTCCAAGGGCGATGATGGCATGCCACGCACGACGTCATCTGAATATGTGTCTTACCCAAGGGCGATGATGGCATGCCACACCTGGCGTAGTTCGATCGTTTGTGTCGTTTCAAGGGCGATGATTGCATGCGACACTTGACATCGTCCGACCATGTGTGCAGCCAAAGGTGATGATGACATATCATGCCCGACGTCGTCCGACTGTGTGTGCTACCACACGGTGATTATGGCATGCCACACCCGATGTCACCCGACCGTGTGTGCTTCACAAGGGCCATGCGGGCATGCCATGCCCGACGTTGTCTGATCGTGTGTGCTGTCCAAGGGTGATGATAACATGCCAGCCCGACGTTGTTCGACGGTGTATGCTTTCCAAGGGCTATAACAGCATGCCACACCCGACGTCATTCAACCGTGTGTGCTGCCCAAGGGAGATGATTGCATGCCATGCCAAACGTCGTCCAATAGTGTGCTTCCCTAGGGTGATGATTCCATGCAATGCTCGACTTCATGCAACCATGTGTGATTGCCAAGGACAATGTGGGCATGCCACTCCTGATGTCATCCAATCGTATGTGCTGCCCAAGGGCGATGATAGCATGTCACGCCAGACGTCATCTGACAATTAATACTGCCCAAGGCCACTATGGGCATGCCACGCCCGACGTCGTCCAGACATTTGTCCGGTCCATGGGCAATGATAGCATGCCACGCCCGACATCATCCAACCGTGTGTTTTGTCCAAGGGCAATGATGACATGCCATGCCCGATGCTGTTTTACCCTGTGTGCTATCTAAGGGAGATGATTGCATGCCATGACCGACATCGTTCGACCGTGTATTTTGTCCAATGGTGATGATGGCATTCCACGCCCGATGTCATCCAACCATGTGTTTTGTCTTATGGTTATAATGGCATGCCACGCCTCACATAATCCAACCATGTATGCTGCAGAAGGGCGATGATGGCATGCCACACCCGACGTCATTTATACGTGTGTGCAATATATAGGCATGATGGCATGCCACGTCAATGTCGTCCGACAGTGGGTGTTGTCCAAAGGGGATGATGTCATGACAAGCCCGACATCGTCCGAGCATGTGCTTTCCAATGATGAGATAGCATGCCACACCTGACGTAGTTTAACCGTGTGTGATTCCCAAAGGCAATGGTGGCATGTAAGCCCGATGTCATACGACCGTGTGTTTTGTCCAAGGGAAATGATGACATGCCACACCCGATTTCGTCCGACCCTGTGTGTGTTGTCTAAGGGAGATGATGGCATGAAACGCCTGACGTCGTCCTACCGTGTATTTTGTCCAATGGCGATGATGGCATGCCACGCCCGATGTTGCCCGACAATGTGTTTTCCCTTATGGCGAGAATGGTATGCCACGCCTCACGTAGTCCGACCGTGTGTTCTGCAAGAGAGCGATGATGGCATGCCACACCCAACGTCTCGACCGTGTGTTCTGCAAAAGAGCGATGATGGCATGCCACACCCAACGTCGTCTGTCTGTGTGTGCAGTCCAAAGGAGATTATGTTATGCCACGTCGACGTCGTCCTACAGTGTGTGTTGTCCAAAGGGGATAATGTAAGGAAAATCTCGACAACGTCCGACTATGTGTTATAAAAGGGCGAGATAACATGCCACGCCTTAAGTAGTCCGACTTTCTTCGATTCCCAAGGGCAATGATGGAATAAACACCCGACGTAGTACGATCGTGTGTGCTGAAGAAGAGCGATGATGGCACGCCACGCTCGATGTCGTACAATGTTGTGTGCTTATCAAGGGCGATGATTGAATTTCATGCTCGACATCATCTGACTGTGTGATCAATCCAAGGACGATGATAACATACCACGCCCGTCGTTGTCCGACCATGTATGATGTCCAAGGAAAATGAAGGCATGCCACACCCGACGTCGTGCGATCATGTGTGCTACCCCAGGACCATGATGGCATGCCACGCCCAACATCGTCCGACCGTGTATGCTGCCCAAGAGCTATGATGGCATGCCATTCCCGACCTCATCCGATCTTGTGTGTATGCTTCCCAAGAGCTATGATGGCATGCCATTCCTGACCTCATCCGATCTTGTGTGTTGTCCAAGGGATATGATGGCATGCCATGCTTGACCTTGTTCAACTATGTGTGCTTCCCAAAGGCAATGTGGGCATGTCACGCTTGACGTCGTCCGACCGTGTGTGCTGACCAAGGGCGATAATAACAAGTCATGCTTGACATCGTCTGACCCTGTTTTCTTCCCAAGGGAGATGATGGACGCCAAATGTCGTCCGATTGTGTGTGCTGCCCAAGGGCCATGTGGGCATGCCACGCCTGATGTTTTCCAACCGTATGTGCAGTCCAAGGGCGATGATTGCATGCCACGCCCGATGTCATTCGACTGTGTGTGCTTCACAAAGGCCATGCGGGAATGACATGCCCGACGTCGTCTGATCGTGTGTGTTGTTCAAGGGTGATGATAACATGCTACGCCCGACGTCGTTCGACCGTGTATGCTTTCGAAGGGCTATGATGGCATGCCATACCCGACGTCATCCGACCATGTATGCTGCCCAAGGGAGATGATGGCGTGGCACGCCCAACTTCGTCCAATGGTGTGTTCTGCCCAAGGGTCATGATACGATGTGATGCTCGACGTTGTTCAGCCATTTGTGCAGTCCAAGGGCGATAATGGCAGGCCATGCCCGACGTCGTCCGACAGTGTGTTTTATCCAAGGGCAATGATGACATGCCACGCCGGATGTCATTCAAACCTGTGTGTGCTGTTCAAGGAAGATGATTGTATCCCACGCCCAATGTTGTCCGACAATGTGTTTATTCTTATGGCGATATAGGCATGGCACGCCTCACGTAGTCCGACCATGTGTACTACACAAGGGCGATGATGACATGCCCGACGTCGTCATTTTGTGTGTGCAGTCCAAAGGCGATGATGGAATGTCATGTTAACGTCGTCCTTAGAGTATGTTGTCCAAAGCAATGATGGCATACCACGTTAATGTCGTCCCGACATTGTCCGATCATGTGCTGTCCAAGGGCGAGATAGTATGCCACGCCTGACGTAGTCCAACCGTGTGTGCTTCCCAAGGACAATGATGGCATGTACCGCCCGACGTAGTCTGATCGTGTGTGCTGCACAAGGGCAATGATAGCATGCCACGCCCGACGTCGTATAACGCTGTGTGCTAACCAAGGGCAATGATGTTATGCCATGCTCGACATCGTTTGACTATGTGTTCATTCCAAGGGCGACGATAACATACCACGCATGTCATTGTCCGACCATGTATTCTATCCTAGGGCGATGATGGCATGCCACACCCAACGTCGTCCAACCGTGTGTGCTACCCTAGGACATGATGGCATGCCATGACCTACGTTGTCCAACCATGTATGATGCCGAAGGGCTATGATGGCATGCCATGTCCGACGTGGTCCGATCATGTGTGTTGTTTAAGAAAAATGACTGCATGGCACGCTCGACCTTGTCCGACCATGTGTGCTGCCCAAAGGCCATGCGGGCATGTAACGCTTGACATTGTCGGATCGTGTGTGCTGAACAAGAGCGATAATACCATGTCATGCGCGGCATCATGTGGCTGTGTATGCTTCCCAAGGGTTATGATGGCATGCCACGCCCGATGCCGTCCGACAGTTTGTGCTGCCAAGGGCCATGGGTGCATACCACACCCGATGTCGTCAAACCGTATGTGAAGTCCAAGGGAGATGATGGCATTCCACGCTCTACGCCGTTCATTCGTGTGTGTTGTCCAAGTAATAATGACATTACACGAACAACGTAGTACGACAGTCTATGTTATCCAAGGGAGATAATGCCATTCCACGCACGACATAGTCCGACCGTGTGTGCTTCCCAAGAGCAATGATGGCATGTAACGCGCGACATCATTTGTCTTGGTGCTGTCAAATGCGAGATTGGCATGAAATGCCAGACGTCATCCTACCGTGTGTGTTGCCCAAGGTCATGTGGCTGCCCCGCAACGCCAGATGTATCCAAAAAAGTGTGTGTGCCCACGGGCGGATTAACGGCATGTCACGACCCGAGTCGTCCGACCGTGTGTGTTTGCGCCCATAGCTTGATGTCTTGCCACGCCTAACGTAGTGCGACCGTGAGTGGCCCAAGGCCATGCGGGCATGCCTGCTGGACGTCGTCCGATCGGATGTGCGAACTAAGGGAATGCTACATGTCATCCAGACGTAGTACAACCATTGTAGATTTTTAAGGGTAACGTGGCATTTATGCCCGAGACGCATGATGTCGTCCGATCATTTATGCTGACTAAGGGTGTTGATAGCATCACATGCCCGACGTCGTCCGACCGTATATTTTGTCCAAGGGAGATGATAGTATGCCACGTCCGATGTAGTCTGATCGTGTGTACTGTCTAAGGGTGATGATGGCATGCCACGCCCGACGTAGTCTGAACGTGTGTGCTGTCCAAGGGCGATGATGGCATGCGAAGCTCGACGTCATCTGATCGTGTGTGCTACCCAAGGACCATGCTAGCATGCCACGCCGGACGTCGTTTGACTTTGTGATATGTCCAAGGGATTTGATGGAATACCATGTCCTATGTCATTTGTCCATGTTTGTTGACAAAAAAAGATGATGGCATTTCACCCTCGACGTCATCTGATCTTGTGTGCTATCCAAGGCCGATGATGGCATGAAATTCCCAACGTCATCTGATTGTGTGTGCAGCACAAGGGCAATGATGTCATACCATGCTCGACGATGTTCATCCGTGTAGGTTTTTCAATGGAGATGATGGCATGCCACGCCCCAAGTAGTCCAACCATATGTGTTGTCAAAGAGCAAGATGGCATGCCACACCCGACGTCGTTCGACCGTGTGTGCTGTCCAAGGGCGATGATGTCATGCCACTCTGATCATGTGTGCTGCCCAAGGGCCATCCAGGCCTGCCACGCCCAACGTCGTCCGACTGTGTGTGCTTCCTTAGGGCGATGATATCATGCCACGCTTGATGTCGTCAGACCCTGTGTATTTTGCCTAAGGGCGATGATGGCATGCCACACTGATGTCCTCCAACCCTGTGTGCTACGCAAGGGCAATGCGGGCATGCCACGTACGATGTCATCCGACTTTTATTCTTTCCAAGGGCGTTGATGTCATGCCATGCCAGACGTATTCCGATCGTTCGGGATTGCCAAGAGAGATTATGGCATGCGACTCTTGACGTTGTTCGACCGTGATTGTTGCCCAAGCGCGATGATGACATGTCACACTCTACGTCATCCGACTGTATGTGCTGCCTAAGGGAGATGATGGCATGCCACACCCGATTTCACCCGACCGTGTGTGCTTCACAAGGGCCATGCGGGCATTCCATGCCCGACGTTGTCTGATTGTGTGTGCTGTCCAAGGGCGATGATAACATTCCACGCC
Organism: Solanum habrochaites; assembly: GCA_027704765.1. Classification (NCBI taxonomy): domain Eukaryota; kingdom Viridiplantae; phylum Streptophyta; class Magnoliopsida; order Solanales; family Solanaceae; genus Solanum; species Solanum habrochaites. The sequence goes on from JAKWJA010000607.1 coordinate 86,751, forward strand.
CGACGTCATTCGACCGTGTATGCTTTCCAAGGGCTATAATAGCATGCCATACCCGACGTCATTAGACCGTGTGTGCGCCCCAAGGAAGATGATGGCATGCAACGCCCAGCGTCGTTCGACAGTGTGCTGCCCAAGGGCGATGATTCCATGCGATGCTCGATGTCGTCCAATCATGTGTGATGACCAAGGAGAATGCGGACATGCCACACCTGACGTCATCCAATCGTGTGTTCAGCCCAAAGTCGATGATAGCATGTACTCCCGACATCATCCCACAAATAATGCTGCCCAAGGCCACAATGGGCATGCCACGCCCGACATCGTCCGGCAATTTGTGCAGTCCATGGGCGATGATGGCATGCCACATCCGATGTCATCCGACTGTGTGTTTTTTCCAAGGGCAATGATGACATGCCACACCCGATGTCGTCCGACCCTGTGTGCTATCCAAGGGAGATGATGGCATGCCACAACCGACGTCGTTCGACCGTGTATTTTGTCCAATGGCGATGATGGCATGAAACTCCCGATGTCGTCCGACCATGTGTTTTTTCTTATGGTGATAATGGCATGCCACGCCTCACGTAGTACGACCATGCATGTTGCAGAAGGGCAATGATGGCGTGCCACACCTGACATCGTCCATACGTGTGTGCAGTACATATGCATGATGGCATGCAACGTCGATGTCGTCAGACAGTTTGTGTTGTCCAAAAGGGATGATGTCATGAAAAGTCCGACATCGTCCGAGCATGTGCTTCCCAAAGTCGAGATAGCATGCCACGCCTGACGTAGTCGGACCGTGTGTGCTTCCTAATTGCAACGATGGCATGTACTCCCGATGTCATATGACCGTGTGTTTTGTCAAATAGAAATGATGACATGCCACGCCTGATGTTGTCCGACCCTGTGTGTGCTGTCCAATGGAGATGATGGAATGCAACATTCGACGTCGTCCGATCGTGTTTTTTGTTCAATGGCGATGATGGCATGCCACGCCCGATGTTGTCTGACAATGTGTTTTCCCTTATGGAGAGAATGGCATGCCACGCCTCACGTAGTCCGATCGTGTGTTTTGCACAAGGGAAATGATGGCATGCCACACCCGACGTCGTCCGTCCGTGTGTGCAGTCCAAAGGAGATGATGTTATGCCACGTCGACGTCGTCCTACAGTGTGTGTAGTCCAAAGGGGATAATGTAAGGACAAGCCTGACAACGTCCGACCATGTGTTATCAAGGGCAAGATAGCATGCCACGCCTAACGTAGTCTGACCGTGTGTGCTTCCCAAGGGCAATGATGTCATAAACACGCGACGTAGTCTGATCGTGTGTGTTGCATAAGGGCGATGATGGCATGCCATCCCCGATGTCATACGACGCTGTGTGCTGACCAAGGGCGATGATCGAAGTCCATGATCGACATCGTCTGACTATATGTTCAGTCCAAGGGCGATGATAACATACCACGCCCGTCGTTGTCCGACCATGTATGATGTCCAAGGGAAATGAAGGAATGCCACACCCGACGTCGTGCGATCGTGTGTGCTACCCCAGGACCATGATGGCATGCCACGCCCAACATCATCCGACCGTGTTTGCTTCCCAAGAGCTATGATGGCATGCCATTCCCGACCTCATCCGATAACTTGTGTTGCCCCAGGGCGATGATGACATGTCATGCCCGACATCGTCCGACTATATGTGCTGCCAAGGCCCATGAGGGCATGCCACGCCCGACGTCATCCTGCCATTTGTGCATTCCATGTGCGATGATGGCATGCCACGCCCCACGTCGTCCAATCGTGTGTGTTGTCCACCGGCGAGATGGCATAAACCTCCCAATGGTTTCTGACCGTTGCTACCCAAGGACAATGATGGCATCTAACGCCCGACGTCGTCTGAATGTGTGTGCTTCACAAGGGTGATGATGGCCTTCCATATCCGCGTCTAAAATGATGTGATGCCCAAGGGAGATTAGTATGCCACACCCGACATCATCCGAATATGTGTCTTACCCAAGGGAGATGATGGCATGCCACACCTGACGTAGTTCAATCATTTTTGTCGTGCAAGGGCAATGATTGGTGCGACACTTGAAGTGTGCGACCTTGGTGAACCCAAGGTGATGATGAACATATCAGCTGACGTTTCCACTTTGTGTTGTACCCACTGGGCGATATGCAGCCACACCCCGATGTCACCCGACCGTGTGTGCTTCACAACGGCCATGCGGGCATGTCATTCGCGACGTCATCTGATCGTGTGTGCAGTCAAAGGGCGATGATAACATGCCACGCGCGATGTTGTTCGACCGTGTATGCTTTCCATTGGCTATAATATCATGGCACACCCAACATCATTTGACCGTGTGTGCTGCCCAAGGGCAATGATGGTATGCCACGCCCAACGTCGTCTGACAGTGTGCTTCCCAAGGGTGATGATGCCATGGGATGCTCGACGTCTTCCAACCAGGTGTGATTCCTAAGGACCATGCGGGCATGCCACGCCTGACGTCATCCAATTATGTATGCTTCCCAAGGGCGGTGATAGCATGTCATGCCCGACGTCATCCGATAATTAATGCAGCCAAAGGCTACTATAGGAATGCCACGCCCGACGTCGTCCGGCCATTTGTGTAGTCCATGGGAGATGATGGCATTCCACGCCGGATGTCATAAGACGTTGTTTTGTCAAAGGGAAATGAGAAATTGCACCTATGATGTCGTAAGACCCTATGTGCAACAATTTTTTTCCAAATGGAGATATGGCAGCCACGATCGACGTCGTTCGACCATTTATTTTGTCCAATGACGATGATGGTATGAAACGCTCGATGTCGTCCGACCATGTGTTTTTTGTTATGATGATAATGGCATGCCACACCACATGTAGTCCGACCATGTATGCTGCAGAAGGGCGATAATGGCACTGCTTACCCGACGTCGTCTGTGCATGTGTGCAGTACATAGCCATGATGGCATGCCACATTGATGTCGTCCGATAGTGTGTGTTGCCCGAAGGGGATGATCTCATGTCAAGCCCGACAACGTCCGAGCATGTGCTTTCCAAGGTCGAGTTAGCATGCCACGCCTGACATAGTCTGACCGTGTGTGCTTCCCAAGGGAAATGACCGTGTGTTTTTTCCAAGTGCAATGATGACATACCACGCCTGATGTCGTCCAATCCTGTGTGTGCAGTCCAAAGGAGATGATGACATGCAACGCCTGACGTCGTTCGACCGTGTCATTTATCCAGTGGCGATGATGGCATGCCACGCCCGATGTTGTTTGATAATGTGTTTTCCCTTATCGCGAGAATGGCATGCCACGCCTCACATAGTCCGACCGTGTGTTCTGCACAAGGGCGATGATGGCATGCAACACCCGATGTCGTCCGTCCGTGTGTGCAGTCAAAAGGCAATGATGTTATGCCACGTCGACGTCCTCCTATAGTGTGTGTTTTCCAAAGGGGATAATGTCAAGACAAGCCCGGCATCGTTTGACCATGTCTTATCCAAGGAGATAGCATGCCAAGCCCGATGTTGTCCAACCGTATGTGCATTCCAAGGGCGATATGGCATGCCACGCCCGATGTCATCCGATCGTGTGTGCTTCACAATGTCCAAGCGGGCATGACATGCCCGACGTCTTCTCATCGTTTGTGTTGTTCAAGGGCGAAGATAACATGCCACACCCGACGTCGTTCGACCATGTATGCTTTCCAAGGGCTATGATGAAAGCCACAACCGACGGACCGTGGTATGCTGCCCAAGGGCGATGATGGCATGGCACGGCCCACCGTTTCGTCGACAGTGTGTGCTGCACAAGGGTGATATAACCATGCGATGCTCGGTCGTTTCAGCCATTGTGCAGTCCAAAGGCCGATAATGGATGCCATGCCCGACGTCGTCCGACCGTGTGTTTTGTCAAGGGCAAAGATGACATGCACTCTGATGTAGTTCGAAACTGTGAGTGTGTAAGGGAGATGATGCATGCCACGCTCGATGTCGTTCGACAATGTGTTTTGCCTATGGCGATAGTGGCATCAACCGCCTCCTGTAGTTCGGATCGGTGTACTAACAAAAAGGGCGATGATGAACCGCACGCCCGACGTAGTCGTTGGGGGTGCCAGTCCAAAGGCAATGATGGCATGCACGGTTAACATCGTCCCTCAGAGTATGTTGTACAAAGCAATGATGTCATGCCACGTTAACTTCGTCCCAACATCGTCGGACCGTGTGTTGTCCAAGGGCGAGATAGTATGCCACGCCTGACGTAGTGAGACCGTGTGTGCTTCCCAAGGACAATGATGGCATGTACCGCCCGACGTAGTCCGATAGTGTGTGCTGCACAAGTGTAGTGATAGCATGACACGCCCGATGTTGTACAATGTTGTGTGCTAGCCAAGGGCCATAATTTTATGCCACGCTCGACATCGTTTTGCTGTTTGTTGATTCTAAGAGTGATGATAACACACCACACATGTCGTTGTCCGACCATGTATGTTGTCCTAGGGCGATGAGGGCATGACACACCCGACGTCGTCCAAACGTGTGTGATGCCCTAGGACCATAATGGCATGCCACGCCCGACATTGTCCGATCTTGTGTGTTGTCTAAGAGAGATGAAGGGATACCACCCTCGACCTTATACCACCATGTGTGCTGCCCAAAGGCCATGCGGGCATGTCACGCTTGACATCGTCGGACTGCGTGAGCTGAAAAAGGGCGATAATAACATGTCATGCGCGACATCGTCTGACTGTGTATGCTTCCCAAGGGTGATGATGGCATGCCACGCCCGATGTCGTCCGACAGTTTGTGCTTCCCAAGGGCCATGGGTGCATGCCACGCACGATGTCGTCCAACCGTATGTGCAGTCCAAGGGTGATGATGGCATGCCTCGCCCGACGTAGTCTGATCGTGTGTGATGTCCAAGGGAGATAATAACATGCAATGCCCAATGTCGTACGATCGTTAGTGCTGTCCAAGGGCGATGATGGCATGTCATGCCCGACATAGTTAATTCTTGTGTGTTGTCCAAGAGAGATAATGGCCAGTCACGCTCGACGTCATCCGACCATGTGTGTTGTCCAAGTGCGATGATAACATGCCACGCCCGACGTCGTGTAACCGTGCATGCTTTCAAAGGGAGATGATGGCTTGAAACACCCAACATCGTCCCACCGTGTGTGCTGCCCAAGGGAGATAATGGCATGCCATTCCTGACGACATCTGATCATGTATGCTTTCCAAGGGCGATGATGACATGCCACACCCGATGTCGTCCGACCATGTATTCTGCCAAAGGTCCATGTGGGTATATAGTGCCCGACATGGTCTGATCGTGTGTGTTGTCCAAGGGTGACGGTAACATGCCACATTGACGTTGTCCGACCATGTATGCTTTCAAAGTGCGATGATGGAATGCCATGCTCGACGTTATTAGACTGTTTGTGCTGCCTAAGGGTGATGATGGCATTCCACGCCCGATGTAATCTAATCGTGTGAGCTGTCGAAGGGTGATGATGGCATTCCACGCTCGATGTCGTCTGATCATGTGTGCTACCCAAGGACCATACTAGAATCTATGCCCGAAGTCGTTAGACCGTGAGATATGTCCAAGGGCGATGATGGAATGCCACGTCCAGTGTTGTTTGTACGTGTGTGTTGTCCAAAGGATATGATGGGATGCCACGCTCAACATCATCTGATCGTGTGTGCTATCCAAGGGAGATGATGGCATGCCTTGCCCGACGTAATCCGACTGTTTGTGCTGCACATGGGAAATGATGGCATACCATGCTCGACGCCATTAATCCGTCTGGGTTGTCTTAGGGATATGATGTCATGCTCGACGTCATTCTACTGAGTATGCTGACCATGGGAAATAATGTCCTGCCACGCCCAACGTCATTCGAACGTATGTCCTTCCCAAGGGAGATGATGGCATTCCATGCCCGACATAGTCTGGTCGTGTATGCCTTCCAATACGATAATGGAATGCCACGCTCAACATCGTCCGACTGTGTGTTCTTCCCAAGTACCATATGGCATGCCACGCTAGACGTCGTACGACCGTCTATGCTGCCCAAGAACGATGATGGAATGCCATGCCCAATGTAGTCTGATCTTGTGTGCTGTCCAAAGGAGATAATGGCAAGTCGCGCTTGACGTTATCTGACCATGTGTGCTTTCCAAGTGCGATGAAAACACACCACGCTCAACGTTGTCTTACCATGTATGCTTTTAAAGGGTGAAGATGGCATGCCACACCCGACGTTGTTAGACCGTCTATGCTGCCCAAAGGCGATGATTGCATGCCACGCCCGACGACGTCCGATCAAGTATGCTTTCCAAGGACGATGATGGCATGCCACGCCTGATGTCATCCGACCGTGTGTGCTGCCCAAGGGCCATGCGAGCATATCATGCCCGACATGGTATGATCGTGTTTGGTGTCCAAGGGTGACGATAACATTCCACAGCAACGTCATCCAACCATGTATGCTTTCAAAGTGCGATGATGGAATGCCACGCCCAACGTCGTCTTACCGTGTGTGTTGCCTAAGGGTGATGATGGCATGCCACGCCCGACTTCATCCGATCGTGTGTGATACCCAAGGGAGATGATTGCATGTCACACTCGACGTCGTACGACCATTTATGCTTCCCAAATCCCATGCAGGCATGCGACGATCGATATCGTCTGGCTATTTGTGTAGTTCAAGGGCGATGATTGCATGCCACGCCCAACATCGTCCAATTGTGTGTGTTGTCCCAAAGCAAGATGGCATGCACTGCCTGACGTTGTCCGACTGTGTTTTGCTGCAAAAGGGAAATAATGTCATCTAACACACGACATCGCTCGAACGTGTGTACTCCACAAGAGAGATGATGTCATGTCACTCTTGACATTTTTCGACCGTGTCTTTTGTTTAAAGGGGATGATAACATGCCACACCGAATGTCATTTGACCGTGTATGCTTCCCAAGGACGATGATGGCATGCCATGCGACGTCGTTCCTACGTGTGTGTTTTCCAAAGGTGATGATGGCATGCCATTCTCGATGTCATCCAACCGTGTTAGCTGTCCAAAGGATTTATGGCATGCCACGCCCAATGTAGTCCGACCGTGTGTACTGCCTAAGGGCAATGATGGCATCTAACATCCGACGTCGTCCAATAGATTGTGCTGTCGAAGGTGATAATGGAATGCCAGGCCTAACATCGTCCGACCGTATGTGCTGTGCAATAGCCATGCAGGCATACCACGCCCGCCGTGGTCCAATCGTGTGTTATGTCCAAGAGCAATGATAACATGCCACGCCCGATGACGTCTAATCGCGTATGCTTCCTAAGGGCGATGATGGCATTTCACGCCCGACGTTGTCCGACCGTGTGTGTTGCCCAAGGGTCGATGTACGCATATCACGCCCTACGTGGTCTAATCATTTGTGTTGTCCAAGGATGTCGGTAACATTCCACACCAACGTCATTCGACCGTGTATGATTTCGAAGGGCAATTATGGAATGCCACGCCCGACGTCGTTCGACTGCATGTGCTGCCTAAGGGTTATGATGTCATGTCATGCCGGATGTACTCAGATTGTGTATGCTTTCCAAGGGCAATGATGGCATGCCACGCTCGACGTCGTCTAAATGTGTGTTCTACTCAATGCCAATGCGGGCATGCAACACACAACGTCATCGGACTTGTGTTCAGTCCAAGGGCGACGATGGCATGCCATGGCAGACGAAGTCTAATCATTTATGCTACCCAAGGTCCATGATGTCATACCATGCCCTACATTGTCCGACGGTGTGTGCTGCCCAAGGGCGATGCCATTCGATGCTCGACGTCTTCCAACCATATGTTCTTTCAATGGACCATGTGGGCATGCCACGACTGACGTCATCCAACTGTGTGTGATACCTAAGGGTAATGATGGCATGTAATACCTGAAGTCGTCCGAACGTGTGTGTTACCCAAGGGAGATGATGGCATCCACACAAGACGTAGTTCGATCATTTGTGTCGTGCAAGGGCGATGATGGCATGCGACAATGGACGTCGTCGGACCATTTGTGCTGCCCATGGGGGATGAAGACATGTCACGCCCGACCTCGTCCAACTTTGTGTGCTACCTAAGGGCGATGATGGCATGACATGCCCGATGTCATCTACCGTGTGTGCTTCACAAGTCCTATGATGGAATGCCAGACCTAACGTCGTATTACCGTGTGTGCTGCCCAAGGGAGATGATTCCATGCAACGCCCAACGTCGTCCGATGGTGTGTGCTGCCCAAGAGCGATGATGCCATGCGATGATCGACGTCGTCCAACCATGTGTGCTGCCAAATGACCATGCGGGCATGCCACGCTTGACGTCATAAAATCATGTGTTCTGCCCAAGGTAGATGATAGTATGTCACACCATTCGTCATCCGACCATTTATACTGCCCTAGGCCATTACGGGCATGCCACGCTCGACGTCGTTCAGCTATTTGTGCCGCCCAAGGGCAATAATGGCATGCCATGCCCGACATCTTCCAGTCGTGTGTTTTGTTTAAAGGAAAGTATGACATGCCACGCTTGATGTCGTTCGACCTGGTGTGTGTTATTCAAAGGAGATGATGGCATGCCACGCTCGATGTCATTAGACCATGTGTTTTTCCTTATGGCGATATTGGCATGGCACTCCTCACGTAGTCCTATCGTGTGTACTACACAAGGGTGATGATGACATGCCACGCCCGACGTCGTCTGTTTGTGTGTCTAGTTTTATGCGATGATGGCATACAACGTTAACGTCGTCCCTTAGACTGTGTTGTCCAAAGGGGATGATGTCATGACAAGCCCGACATCGTTCGACCGTGTGTTGTCCAAGGTGAGATAGTATTCCGTGCCTGACGTAGTCCGACCATGTGTGCTTCCAAAGGACAATGATGGCATGTAACGCCCAACGTGTTCTGATCGTGTGTGATGAACAAGGGCAATGATAGCATGCAACACCCAGCGTCGTACAATGATGTGTGCTAACCAAGGGCAATAATGTTATGCCACGCTCAACATCTTCTAATTGTGTGCTCAGTCTAAGGTCAATGATAACATACCACACATGTCGTTGTCTGACCATGTATGTTGTCCAAGGGCGATGATGTCATGCCACGCCTGACGTCGTCCAATTGTGTGTGCTACCCTAGGACCATGATAGCATGCCACGTCCGACGTCGTCCGGTCATGTATGATGTCAAAGGGCTATGATGGCATGCCATGCGCGACGTAGTCCGATCTTGTGTGATGTCTAAGAGAGATAATGTCATGCCACGCTCGACCTTGGCCGACCATGTTTTGCTGCCAAAAGTTCATGCGGGCAAGTCACGCTTGACGTCGTCGGACCGTATGTGTTGACCAAGGGCGATAATCACATGTCATGTGTGACATCATCTTACTATGTATGCTTCTCAAGGGTGATGATGGCATACCACGCCCGATGTCTTCCGATAGTTTATGCTACCCGAGGCCATTGGTGCATGCCACGCCTGATGTTGTCCAATCGTATGTGCAGTCCAAGGGAGATGATGGCATGCCACGCTCTACGCCGTTCATCCGTGTGTGTTGTCCAAAGGCATGATGACATTACATGACCAATGTCGTATGACCGTCTATGTAGTTCAAGGTAGATGATGGCATGCCACACACGACGAAGTCCAACCGTGTGTGCTGCCCAAGAGCAATGATGGCATGTAACGCCCGACGTCATTTATTATTGTGTTCTCTCCAAATGCGATGATGGTATGCCATGCCTAACGTCATCTTACCTTGTGTGCTGCCCAAGTTCCATGTGGCATGCCACGCCCGATGTCATCCGACAGTGTGTGTTGCCCACGGGCGATAAAGGCATGTCACGCCCAATGTAGTCCGACCATGTGTGCTGCCCATGGCTATGATGGCATGCCACGCCCAACGTCGTGCGACCGTGTGTGTTGCCCAAGGTCCATGCGGGCATGCCACGCTTGACGTCGTCCAATCGTATGTGCTAACTAAGGGATATGATTACATATCATGCCCGACGTAGTCCAACCGTGTATATTTTCGAACAACAATGATGGCATTTAATGTCCGACAACATCCGATCGATTATGCCTTCCCAAGGGTGATGATAGCTTGCCACGTCCGACATCGTCCAACCGTATATTTCGTCCAAAGGCAATGATGGCATGCCACACCCAATGTAGTCTGATCGTGTGTGCTGTCTAAGGTTGATGATGGTAAGCCACGCCTGACATGGTCTGATCGTGTGTGCTGTCCAAGGGCGATGATGGCATTCCACGCTCGACGTCGTCTAATCGTGTCTGCTACCCAAGGACCATGCTAGCATGCCACGCTGGACGTTGTTCGACTGTGTAATATGTCCAAGGGCGATGATGGAATGCCATGTCTAATGTCGTTTGTCCGTGTCTGTTGACCAAAAAAGAAGATGGCATTCCACGCTCGACGTCATCCGATCGTGTGTGCTATCTAAGGGAGATGATGGCATGCAATGCCGACATCATCATACCGTGTGTGCTGCACAAGGGCAATGATGGCATACCATGCTCGACGTCGTTCGTCCGTGTAGGTTGTTCAAAGGCATGATGGCATGCCACGCCCCAAGTAGTCCAACCGTTTGTGTTGTCAAAGAGCGAGATGGCATGCCACACCTGACGTCGTCCGACCGTGTGTGCTACCCATGGGCGATTATGGCATGCCACTCTGATCATGTGTGTTTCCCAAGTTCCATACGGGCCTGCCACTCCCAACGTTGTCTGATCATGTGTGCTTCCTTAGGACGATGATGGCAAGCCACACCGACATCCTCGGACCCTGTGTGCTGCCCAACAGTAACGCGGGCATGCCACATTCGATTTGTGTTTTGTCCAAGGGAGATGATGGCATGCCATGCCAGACGTATTACTGATCGTTCATGCTGGACAAGGACGATTATTGCATGCCACTCATGACTTCATTCGATCGTGTGTTCTGCCCAAGGGCGATGATGACATGTCACGCTCGACATCATCCGATTGTATGTGCTGTCAAAGGGAGATGATGGCATGACACGCCCAATGTCATCCGACCGTGTGTGCTTCAGAAGGTCCATGCGGGCATGCCACGCCCCACATCGTCCGATCATGTGTGTTGTCCAAGGGTGATGTTAACATTACACACCCGTAAGTTCTGCCTAAGGGCGATGATTTCATGAAATGCCCTACATCGTCCGATGGAGTGTGCTGCCCAACGGCGATGATGCCATGTGACGCTCGACGTCGTCCAATTATGTGTGTTGCCCAAGGACCATGCGGGCATGCCACACCCGACATCATTCAATCGTGTGTGCTGCCCAAGTACGTTGATGGCATGTCATACCCGATTTCGTCCGACCATTTATGCTACCCAAGGCCCATGCGGGCATGACACGCCCGACGTCGTCCGGCCATTTGTGCAATTCTAGGGCGATGATGTCATGACACGCCCGACGTCGTCAGATCGTGTATGTTATCCAAGAGCAAAATGTAATGCACTGCCCAATGTTGTCCTACCGTGTTTGCTGCCCAAGGGTAATGATGGAATCTAACACCCGACATCGTCCGAACGTGTGTGCTTCACAAGGGCGATAGTGGCATACCATGGCCGCGTCTATGATGATGTGTGTTGCCCAATATCAATGATAGCATGCCACTCTTGACGTTGTTCGAACTTGTGTTCTGTCCAAAGGCCATGATAATATGCCATGCCTAACGTCGTTCATCCGTGTGTGTTGTCCAAAGGCGATGATGGCATGCTATGCCCGACTTCATCCGAGCGTGTTAGCTATCCAAGGGTGAGATTGCATGCCACGCCCAATGTAGTCCCATCGTGTGTGCTTCCCAAGGACAATGATGGCATGTATCGCTCGACGTAGTCCGATTGTGTGTGCTGCACAAGGGCAATGATAGCATGCCACGCCCGATGTCATACAATCCTGTGTGATAACCAGGGGCAATGATGTTATGCCACGCTCGACATCGTCTGATTTTGTGTTCATTCCGAGGGCGATGATAACATACCACGCATGTCGTTGTCCGACCATGTATGTTGTCCTAGGGCGATGATGGCATGACACACCTCACGTCATCCAACCGTGTGTGCTACCCTAGGACCATGATGGGATGCCATGACCGACGTCGTCAAACCATGTATGATGACGAAGGGCTATGATGGCATGCCAGTTCCGACGTAGTCCGATCTTGTGTGTTGTCAAAGAGAGATGACTTCATGCCAAGCTCGACCTTGTCCGAACATGTGTTGGCCAAAGGCCATGCGGGCATGTCACGCTTGACGTCGGCAGATCGTGTGTGCTGACCAAGGGCGATACTAACATGTCATGCGCGACATCATGTTACTGTGTATGATTCCCAAGGGTGATGATGGCATGCCACGCCCGATGTCGTCCGACAGTTTGTGCTGCCAAGGGCCATGGGTGTATACCACGCCCAATGTCGTTCATCCATGTGTGTTGTCCAAGTGATGATTACATTACACGACCAACGTCGTATGACAGTCTGTGTTGTTCAAGGGAGATGATGGCATGCCACGCATGACTTAGTCCTACCGTGTGTGCTACCCAAGAGCAATGATGGCATGTAACGCCCGACGACATTTGCCCTTTTGTGCTCTCCAAATGCTATGATGGCATGCCACGCCACACGTCATCCTACCGTGTGTGTTGCCCAAGGTCCATGTGGCATGCCACGCCCGATGTCATCCAAAAATGTGTGCTGGCCAAAGGAGATTATGGCATGTCACGCCCGATATAGTCTGACCGTGTGTGCTGCCCATGGCTATGATGGCATGCCACGCCTAACGTCGTGAGACCGTAGTCCAACTGTATATATTTTTGAAGGGTAAAGATGGCATTTAATTCCCGATGTCCTCTGATCATTTATAATATCCAAGGGTAATGATAGCATGACACGCCCGACGTCGTCCGATCGTTTATATTGGCCCAGGGTGATGATTGTATGCCACGCCCGACGTAGTCTGATCGTTTGTGCTGTCTAAGGGTGATGATGGAATGCCACGCCTGACGTAGTATGAACGTGTGTGCTATCCAAGGGCGATGATGGCATGCCTTGCTCTATGTCATCTGATCGTGTGTGCTACCCTAGGACCATGCTAGCACATAACGCCGAACATCGTTTGACTTTGTGATATGTCCAAGGGCGATGATGGCATGCCATGTCCAATGTTGTTTGTCCGTGTTTTTTTACCAAAAAAGATGATGGCATTCCACGCTCGACGTCATCCGATCGTGTGTGTTATTCAAGGGCGATGATGGCATTAATTACCCGACATCATTTGATCGTGTGTGAAGCACAAGGGCAATGATGTCATACCATGCTCAACCCCATTCGTCCGTGTAGGTTTTTCAAAGGCGATGATGGCATGCCACGCCCCAAGTAGTCAAACCGTATGTGTTGTCAAAGAGCGAGATGGCATGCCACACCCGACATCGTCCTACCGTCTGTGCTGCCCAAGGGCAATGATGTCATGCCACTATGAATGTGTGTGCTACCCAAGACCCATTCAGGCCTATCACGCCCAACGTCGTCCGACCGTGTGTGATGCAATAGGGTGATGGCATGCCACACCGACATCCTCTGACCCTGTGTGCTACCCAAGGGAAATGCCGGCAGGTCTAAGGGTGATGATGACATGCGACTCTTGACGTTGTTCGGCCGTGAATGTTGCCGAAGCGCGTTGATGACATGTCACGCTCGACGTCATTCGACTGTATGTGTTGCTCAAGGGAGATGATGGCATGACACGCCCGATGTCATTTGACCGTGTGTGTTTCACAAGGTCCATGCGGGCATGCTACGCCAAACATCGTCCGATCATGTGTGTTGTCCAAGGGCGATGTTAACAGGCCGCGCCCGAAGTTGTCGATCGTGTATGCGTCTCAAAGACTATAATGGCATGCCACACCAAACGTCGTCCGGTCATAAGTGATGCCTAAGGGCGATGATGGCTTGAAATACCCTACATCGTCCGACGGTCTTTTCTTCCCAAGGGCGATGATTCCATGTGACGCTTGACGTCATCCAACCATGTGGGTTGCCCAAGGACCATGCGGCCATGTCACTCCTGACATTATTCGATCGTGTGTGCTGCCAAAGTACGATGATGGCATGTCATGCCCGATGTCCTTCGACCATTTATGCTGCCCAAGGCCCATGCAGGCATGCCACGCCCGACGTCGTCTGGCCATTTGTGCAATCCAAGGGCGATGATGTCATGACACACCAGACGTTCTCCAATAGTGTAAGTTTTCCAAGAGCGAGATTGCATGCACTACTCGACGTTGTCCGACCATGTTTGTTCCAAGGTAATGTGGCATCATCAACAACCATATACGTCTGAAATGCTGTGTTCCCACAAGGGCGATATTGGAATGCCAGCCCGCTTCTATGAGATGTGTGTTCGCTGTGTTGCCCCAGGGCTATTATAGCAGCCACGCTTGCCGTTGTTCCGACCAGTATTATATCGAAAGCGATGATGAATAGCCACACCACGATGGCGTTCGACGGTGTGTCTCTTGTATGTTGCCGCCAGGGCAATGATGGCATGCAACGCCTAACATCGTTAGTCATATGTCTAAAGGGCTGATGATGCATGCCTAGCTCAACTTCATCCGACCGTTGGTGAGCTATACAAGGGTGAGATGGCATTCCACACCCCAATATAGTCTGGTCGGTGTGTTTCCTAAGCGGCCAATGATGGCATCTAACGACCCGACGTCATCGGATCATCTTGTTGTTCTAAAGGCGAATGATGGCAGGCCCACGCCTAAAATCGTTTGATCGTGTGTGCTTCCCAAGGACCATGCGGTCATTGCCCTGAACGATGTGCTCCAATCGTGTATAGTGTCCAGGGCGATGAAACATGCCCGATCGAGGATGATGATCGTCTATGCTTTCTAAGGGCAATGATTGCATTTTAACGCCCTATGTCGTCCGATCGGTGTGGCTGCCCAAGGGCATGCAAGCATCACGCCCAACGTGGTCTAATCGTGTGTTCTGTCCCCAAAAAAAGGGTAACGGTAATATGCTACACCGACGTCCTCCGACCGGTATGCTTTCGAAGGGCGATGATGGTAATGCACACAAGACGTCGTCCAACCATGTGTGCTAACCTATGGTGATGAATGTCATGCCAATCCCACGTATTCATGATCGGTGTGCTGTTTAAGTTTGATTTTTTTTTTTTTTTTGTGATGGCATGTAAACATGTTTTCAACATCGTCTGATTGTGTTGTGTGATATCAATTGGAACATTCTGCACGCCCCGCCCGACGTCATTGGAACGTGTGAATGTCCAAGGTGATGAGGACATGAAATCCCAATGTTGTTCAACAACCATTTGGTGTGTTTTCGAAAATGAGGTATGATTGCATCCACGCTGACGTCGTCCCGATCGGGTGTGCTATCAAGGGTGATGATGGCATGCACTGCCCGACATCCAAACGTGTGTGGTGCAAACGGGAATTAATGGCATACCATATCGAAGTTTCTGTTTATCTATTTGGGATGTTCAAAGGCAAATGATGGCCATGCCACGCCCAAGTAGTGACCATGTGTGTTGAACAAAGAGCGTGACGGCATTCCATGCCCGATTCGTCCCGAATGTGTGTGCCGCCCAGGGCGATGATGGCATGCCACCCCGACCGTGTGTGCTGCCCAGGTCCATGCGGGCCCCATGCCACGTTCGACGTCATTGACGTATGTGCTGCCAAGGGCGATCGTTGAAGTATGTTCCACACCGATGTTGTCAGACCCTGTATATTTTGTACAAGGGCGATGATGACATGCTACTCTGACTTACTCCGACCGTATGTGTTGCCCACGGGAAATGCGGGCATGCCAAGCACAATGTCGTCCGACTTCTGTTCTTTCAAAGGGTGATGATGGCAAGCCATGCCAGACGTAGTCCATTAGTTCATTCTATCGAAGGAGATAATGGGATACGATGCTTGATGTTGTTTGACCATGTTTGCTACCCCAGGGCGATGATGACATGTCATGCCCGGACATCGTCCGATATTGAGCTTGCCAAGGGCGAGATTTAGCATCTCCATGCTCGACGGTTTGACATTATGCTTCCAAGGCCCATAAGGGGCATGCCAGCCACGACGTCGATACTGCCATTTGTGCATTCCAAGGGCGATGATTGGGCATGCCATGCACGACGTAGTCCAATCCTGTTGTGTTATTGTCAAAAGGAAAGATGGCATAAAACCTCCACATTTTCCGAACGAGTTTGCTTGCCCAAGGGCAATGATGGCATCTAGCGCTGACATGGTCTGACTGTGTGTGCGCCACGAGGGCGTGGATGGTATGCCATATCCGCATCTACGGTGATGTGGGATGACCAAGGGCGATGATGACATACCACGCCTTGACCGTTTTTTGACTTGTTTTGTCCAAAGCAATAATACTTGTCTTTCCCGATGCCGTTTGACCGTCATGCTGTCCAAGGCGATGATGCATGCCACGCACGGAAGTTCATATGATATGGTGTCTTACAAAGGGCAATGATGGCATGCCACACCCATAGCGAGTTCGCGTTTGGTCGTTTCAAGGGAGATAGTTGAATGCGACACTTGACGTCGTCCGACCCTGTGTGCAGGAAGGAAAAGGTGATGATGAAAGATCATGCCCGACGTGGTCCGATGGTGTGTCTTCCACACGGTGAGTATGGCATGCCACACCCGATTGTCACCCGACCGTGTGCTTCACAAGCGGCCATGCGGGCTGCCTGCCGACGTTGTTGATGTATTATATGCTGTGTGTGCTGTCCAAGGGTGAGATCACATGGCCGCCGACGTCATTCGACGGTGTATGCTTTCCAAGGGTTATAACAGCATGCCACACCCGACGTCGTTCGACCGTGTGTGCTGCCCAAGGGAGATAATGGCATGCCATGCCAAACGTCGTCCAACAGTGTGCCGCCTTAGGGCGATGATGCCATGCAATGCTCGACTTTGTGCAACCATGTGTGATGGCACGCCTGATGTCATCCAATCGTATGTGCTACCCAAGGGCGATGATAGCATGTCACGCCCAACGTCATCTGACAATAAATGCTACCCAAGGCCACTATGGGCATGCCACGCCCGACGTCGTCCGGACATTTGTGCGGTCCATGGGCAAAAGTAGAATGGCCACGGCCGACATCTCCGACCCCTCTTAAACTCAATCCTAAGTCAACCCCGACTCAATGTAACAATAGAACAACTACCACTCACACCCAACCCACCCTAACCCAACATCCCCCCCCACAACCCTATTGTCACAACAACCCACACCCTACCATCGATCACTCTTTAACCCCCACCTCCCATCTCCTACCCCCCCTATATCACCCCTAACCACACTACCCACACCCCCTCACGACCTCCACCCTTACCCGAACTACAAACACACCACCACACTCGCATCCTACAGCAGACACTCTCTAACCGTCCACATCTCACCCGTAAAACACCTACTACACCACCCACGCTCATACCTCTTCACTACTACCCCATTCCCATTTCCTGACCCTTCCCTTCCATCCCTTCCTTCTTCCTCCCCACACCTCTACCATATCTCTATAAGCAACCATACCTCACCAACTTCTTCCACAGACTACCCCTTCGATCCCAAACTCAACCATCCCCTCTATCTTTCCCCCTACCCTCACCCCACCCTCACCAGGCTGACCTACCACGGAAGCGTTTTGTTTTGTACAAGGGCGATGATGACATGGCCACGCCCGATGTCGTCCGACCCCTATGTGTATCCCAGGAGATATTGCATGCCACGACCGACATTGTTGACCGGTTGATTTTGTCCAATGGTTGATGATGGCAGCCACACCGATGTTCATCCAACCAGGTGTTTTTTCTTTGGTTTAATGGCATGCCACTCCTCACGTACTCAGACAATGGATGCTGCAGAAAAAGGGCGATGATGGCGTGCCCAACCCGACGTATAGACCATACGTGTGTGCAATCATATAGGCATGATGGCATGCACGGCGATGTCGTCCGAAAGTGGGTGTGTCCAAAGAGGATGATGTAACATTGACAGCCCGACAATCGTCAGAGCGTGTGCGTTCCAATGTCGAGATAGCATGCCCCGCCTGATGTGTTTGCCGTGTGTGCTTCCAAGGGCATGATGGATTGTAAGGCACGATGTCATACGATCGTTGTGTTTTGTCCAAAGGGGCAATGATGACAGGCCACACACGATTATCGTCCGAACCGTTGTGTGTTGTCCAAGGTAGATGATGGCCTGAAACGCCCGACGTCGTCCGACCGTGAGATTTTGTCCAATGGCGTGATGGCATGCCACGCCTGATTTTGGTCCGACAGTGTTTTCCTCCCTTATGGCGAGGGCAGGAAGGGCATACCACGCCTCAATAGTCTGACGTCGGGTTCTGCGCAATAAGAGCGGGATGGATGGCATGCCAACCCAACGCGTTGTTATGTGTGCAGTCCAAAGGCGATGATGGTTATTGCCAACGTACGACATCGTACCCAGCGTGTGTTGTCCAAAGGGGATAATGTAAGGACAAGCCCGACAACATCCGACTATGTGTTATCAAGGGCGAGGATAACAGTGCCACGCCATCTTAGTAGTACGAGGTGTGTGTGCGTCCCAAGGGGCAATGATGGCATAAAACACCCGATTAGTCCGATCGTGGGTTGCTGAATGAAGGGAGATGATGGTATGCCAACCCGATGTCGTACAATGTGTATGCTTACCAAGGGAGATGATGAATGCCATGCTCGACATGTCGGACTGGTATCAATCCAAGGGCGATGATAAAGACCATTCCGTCGTTTGTCGACAATGTATGATGTCCAAGGGAAATAAAGGCATGCCAACCGACGTCGTGTGATCATGTGTGCTACCCCAGTACCATGATGCAGCCACGCCCAAAATCGTCCCGATAAGTGTTGCTGCCCAGAGCATAATTGCAGCAGTTTTACAGACCTCATCCGATCTTGTGCCCTGATGCTCCAAGAGCTATGATGGCATGCCATTCCAACATCAATACGATCTTGTGTGTTGTCCAAGGAATATGATGGCCATGCCATGCTTACCTGTTCAACCTGTGTGTGCCAAAGAATGTGGACATGTCACGCTTGACGTCGTCCGAACGTGTCTTGTGTGCTGAACCAAGGGGCGTAATAACAAGTCAGGCTTGCATCGTTCTGACCCTGTTTCTCCAAGGGAAGATGATGGATGCAAAATGTCATCCGATTGTGTGTGCTTTCCAAGGGAGCCATGTGGCATGCCACGCCTCTGATGTTTGTCAAAACGTTATGTGCAGTCCAAGGCGATGATTGCATGCCACACCCGCTTTCATTCGACAATGTGTCTTACAAAGGCAATGAGGGAATGACATGCCCGACGTCTGTCGTCTGATCGGTGTGTGTGTTCTCAGGGCCGATGATAACATGATACGCCCGACGCGTTTCGACAGTGTTGTGTATGCTTTCGACGGGCTATGAGGCATGCCATACCGACCGTCATCGACCGTTATTCCCTGCCTAGGGAGAGGATTGCATGGAACGCCCCAACTTGGTCTACGGTGTTTGTGTGCTCCCAAGGGTCATGATACCATGCAATGCTCGACGTAGTTCAGTCATTTGTGCAGTCAAGGTGCGATAATGTCATGTCATGACCACGAAAAACGGTTCGTCCGACCGTGTGTTTTGTCAAAGGGCAATGATGATATGCCACGCTGAACGTCATTCAAACCTGTGTGTGCTGTTCAAGGGAGATGATAGCATCCCACGCTCGATGTCGTCCGACAATGTGTTTTTCCTTATGGCGATATAGGCATGGCACGCCTCACGTAGTCCGACCGTGTGTACTACACAAGGGCGATGACGATATGCCCGACATCGTCATTTTGTGTGTGCAGTCCAAAGGCGATGATGGAATGTCATGTTAACGTCGTCCTCAGAGTATGTTGTCCAAAGCAATGATGTCATGCCACGTTAATGTCATCCCGACATTGTCTGACCGTGTGTTGTCCAAGGGAGAGATAGTATGCCACGCCTGACGTAGTCCAACCATGTGTGATTCACAATGACAATGATGGCATGTACCGCCCAACGTAGTCTGATCGTGTGTTCTGCACAAGGGAAATTATAGCATGCCACGCCCGACGTCGTACAATGTTGTGTGCTAACCAAGGGCAATGATGTTATGGCATGCTCGAAATCTTTTGACTGTGTGTTCATTCCAAGGGTGACGATAAAATACCACGCATGTCGTTGTCCGACCATGTATGCTGTCCTAGGGCGATGATGGCATGCCACACCCGACGTCGTCCAATCGTGTGTCCTACCCTAGGACATGATAGCATGGCATGACCGACGTTGTCCGACCATGTATGATGCCAAAGGGCTATGATGGCATGCCATGTCCGACGTAGTCCGATCATGTGTGTTGTCTAAGAGAGATGACTGCATGCCACGCTCGACCTTGTCCGACCATGTGTGCTGCCCAAAATACATGCAGGCGTGTCACGCTTGACGTCGTCAGATCGTGTGTGTTGACCAAGGGCGATAATAACATGTCATGCGCGACATCAAGTGACTGTTTATGCTTCTCAAGGGTGATGATGGCATGCCACGCCCGATGTCGTCCGACAGATTGTGCTGCCAAGGGCCATGGGTGCATACCACGCCCGATGTCGTCCAACCGTATGTGAAGTCCAAGGGAGATGATGGCATGCCACGCTCTATGCCGTTCATCCGTGTGTGTTGTCTAAGTGATAATGACATTACTCGACCAACGTCGTACGACTGTCTGTGTTGTCCAAGGGAGATGATGGCATGCCACGCACGACGTAGTACGACCATGTGTGCTGCCCAAGAGAAATGATGGCATGAAACGCCCGACGTCATTTGTCCTTGTGTGCTCTCCAAATGCGATGATGGCATTCCACGCCAGACGTCATCCTACCATGTGTGTTGCCCAAGGTACATGTGGCATGCCACGCCCGATGTCATCCGACAGTGTGTGCTGCCCAGGGGCGATAACGGCATGTCACGCCCGATTTAGTCCGACCGTGTGTGCTGCCCATGGCTATGAATGCATGCCACGCCTAACGTCGTGCGACCGTGAGTGTTGACCAAGCTCCATGCGGGCATTCCATGCTTGACGTCGTCCGATCGTACGTGCTAACTAAGGGATATGATTACATGTCATGCTCGACGTAGTACAACCGTGTATATTTTTGAAGGGTAAAGATGGAATTTATTGCCCGACGTCGTCTGATTATTTATGCTTCCCAAAGGGTGATGATAGCATGACATGCCCGACGTCGTTCGACCAAATATTTTGTCCAAGGACGATGATAGTATGCCACGCCCGACGTAGTCTTATTGTGTGTGTTGTCTAAGGGTAATGATGGCATGCCACGCCCGACGTAGTCTAAACGTGTGTGCTGTCCAAGGGCGATGATGGCATGCAAAGCTCGACGTCATCTGATCGTGTGTGCTACCCAAGGACCATGCTAGCATGCCACGTCGGACGTCGTTTGACTTTGTGATATGTCTAAGGGCGATGATGGTATGCCATGTCCAATGTGGTTTCTCCGTGTTTGTTGACAAAAAAAGTTTATGGCATTCCACGCTCGATGTCATCCGATCGTGTGTGCTATCCAAGGGAGATGATGGCATGCAATGCTTGACGTCATCTGATCGTGTCTGCAGCACAAAGGCAATGATGTCATACCATGCTCGACCCCGTTCATCCGTGTAGGTTTTTCAATGGCGCTGATGGCATGCCACGCCCCAAGTATTCCAACCCTATGTGTTGTCAAAGAGAGAGATGGGCATGCCACACCCGACGTCGTCCGACCAGGTGTGTTGCCCAAGGGCAATGATGGCATGCCACTCTGATCGTGTGTGCTGCCAAAGGGCCATTCAGGCCTGCCATGCCTAACGTTGTTTGACCGTGTGTGCTGCCCTAGGGCGATGATATCATGTCACCCTTGACGTCCTCCAACCCTGTGCTACCCAAGGGCAATTTGGGAATGCCACGTACGACGTCATCCGACTTGTGTTCTATCCAAGATCTTTGATGGCATTCCATGCCAGACGTATTCCGATCGTTCAGGATGGCCAAGGGAGATTATGGCATGAGACTCTTGACGTTGTTCGGCCGTGAATGTTGCACAAGTGCGATGATGAAATGTCAAGCTCGACGTCATCCGACTGTATGTGCTGCCCAAGGGAGATGATGGCATGACACGATTGATGTCATCCGACCGTGTGTGTTTTACAAGGTCCATGCGGGCATGCTACGCCTGAAATCATCCGATCATGTGTGTTGTCCAAGGGCGATGTTAACATGACACGTGATATACCGTGGTTTCCTTAAGTTTAGTGCGTCCAAAAGCCCTTTTTGTGCTAATTTTTATACAAGTTTCTCTTTGTTTTGCAGAATCTGTCCAAAGCCAAATGCGGAGATTAGAGAGAGAATGCAGAAGAGACCACTACGGAGCTTATGCGGTACGTCATGTGCCTGTGACGGTCCATTAGGTTTCCGCATCCCTGGCCAGCGTAGAGAAGCTGCTGAAGGAAGATGGGGAAGTCTGACAAGTTGGGATACGAAAACTTGTAAATTGTTAACTTAATAAAAATAAAAAAAAAAAAAAAAATAAAAATAAAAATAAAAAAAACAAAAAAAAAATTAAATAATAAAAAAAAAATGGTCCGTCATGGCTATGACGGTCCGTCCTGCAGGTTCGTCGTGCAGGTCGCAGAAGTGATCCCAGTTTACCCAGATCGAGGACACCCACACAAACCCCACCCCTCGACGGACCGTTGTGCTATGACGGTCCGCACACTTGTGTGAGGGGAATGAAGAAAGCAGAAATGAAGAAATTGCACCAAGTATGGGACGAAGGAGGCCACTACGGTACGTCATGACACGACGGCCGTCACGGGTCCGTGACCCAGCCGCGTTTGGCAAATTTCCACAGGAATTAGAACCCTTGTTAATTGGTTTTTGATTTTTTTATATAAATAGTTGAAAAACCTCGTTTTGGAGGTTAGACTCTGCTCGATTGAAATCCTATTGTTGCTTTGTTTATGAGTGTTTGATCTTTGGAGATTGCTTACAAGTAATTTTTGGTGATTCAATCAAGAAACCCTTTTGGATTTTCTCTTTCTCATGAAGTAAGTAAAGAATTCTGATTTAATATATTTGAATATTGTGCTTTGGCTATGAGGAAATTAAACTCCAGAACTAGGGTGTGGGAACCAGAGGCACATAATGAGAAAAACACTAGTAAACTAAACCAATTCTAGAAAAGGTCTTGACATGTATTAATAATTCTTTCGCGTAGAAGTTTTTAACGGATGATTCACGTGGAACTCGCCTTAATGCTACCTGCCGGACCAAGGAGGTGGATAATAGAAAAGAATTATTAACATAGGATTTAGTGTATACTACTCATAGGTAGTATTGGATTGGTACGAGGTAATAACTCGTCAAATATAGAATACGATGCTTAATATGAGGTAACGATAAGGGTAGGAAAGCAACACGCGGGACCAAGGTCGGAGTGAGATTTTCTAGATGCCGGACCAGGATTTAGAAAATACATCACACTTATCACTTGCATGCAAGATACTAGGAAAGAAGGTTATAGTTAGAATTATCAAGTTAGAACATGTGGGGAAAACGTAAAACAAGTTACTTTGATTAATGATTAAAACCCAACTTCAAAATGTTAAGTGTATCTTTCAATTCGTTAGTCTTTTTACTTATTAGAAATTACAAAAACCCCCCCTTTTTTACATTTTTATGTTTTACTTTCTAAGCGAAGTTATCAAAACGAACATAGTAATAAAAAGTTAAAGTTAAGTCTAGACTATTTCCTAGTGGGAACATCCAAACCTCATAGTTGGGTTATGTACTGACGTGACGCTTTACTTCTATTTGAGTAGTAAATTTGAGCGTTTCAAAATTTGGGCCGCTGCCGGGGAATTTAGCTTTTAGATTAACTGAACTTATTACTATAGTAGGTGATATTTCTGATTTACTGTGTTTTATTGTTTTTGATTTCTTTTCAGAACTATCCTCCTTGTATGACAAATACACGGAGAGGAAGAGAACCGTTGTTTCCTACGATCACGAGTTAGAGCGTACAATGCAAACATGAATTGTAATTTGGGAATCAATGATGAGGATCCAAACTAGAACATCCAGCTCAAGTTGAGGTTCAGGAGATGTTACTCGATGCCCAGGTGAACATCAACAGAGGGGATAGAATCCCGCTCCACGGCTCCAAGGAATACTACAGAGGCATGATAACATAGTAGATTCGGATGGGCCAATGGTTTTCTCCTCTACCACAGGCCACACTTTTGTGGTAATCGTAGTCTCATGCAAAATGCTCACTTGCCAGAGATTTGTGTTCAGGGCTACCTTATGAGGATCACATGCCCATATAACTAAGTTAAGGGCAGGTGGATAAAAGTTGTGTGGGGAGGCCTGACTTGGGATCTAGATGAATAGGGCTAAGAGATGTTTTTCCTCTCTCAATGAGGAGAGGCTGCTATTTGCGTCACTATCTCCCATACAACTCCATCTTACTTGGAATCAACTGAGGGAGGTTTTTAGCACGCTTACTATCGTCTTCCAAGAAACTAAACACACATAGAAAGAGTGAATACTTGTGGCACTACCAGGAGGTAGTTAGTAGTTCTGGGATAGATAACCTCATTCTTGAGAAAGTGTTCCAAAACGTATAGATGATGAGTCACTGAAAGAATATTTCTATAGGGGACAAGAGATAACACCAAAGCGGTATTGGACACTAAGCCGGGGATCTTAGAAAGAATGTCCTTATGTGAGATCGCTGAAAATAGAAACAAATCTCCCGGATTAATAAAATTGGAGTACTAGAAATCTGATACAGGGAGAAACACCTTGCAGTACAGTCCACTCACAACCCAGCCACAGGATGAGATTCGTGAAGAAATGGCTCAACTGAGAAACTGACTTGGGTTGGTACTAAAACATTGTCACTGGGGGTGCAGAAAAAATATTCATGCAGTCAACTACTTGGCTAAACCACCACATCCAAACGATGAGTGTTATTAGGAGGAGGATTCCTTCAGTAATATGAACAGGTGGGGGGTTTTCGACCAAGGCCCAAGGCTCAAATCAGGGATAAATTGGCGCCAAGTCAAGAGAACAAGGTCGGAACATGGTAACTACAATCGTGAGGGTCATTATGTCAGAGATGGAAACTACAATAGCGACAACTTCAACAGGGGGAAAACTATGGTATAGAAAAAACGACAGGAATGGACCCTATGTCCTCCTCTAAATCGGAGTTTATCCTAGGGAGGTGGACGGAGTATGTCGCGAGGTTTGGGATATGTGCATAAAATGATGAGGAGGTTAGATTGTCTGTGATGAGCACAATAAAAGGAGTTGAGAAATTTGATTTAGCGGGTATTGCGGCAAAAAGTGATACCCATGCAATATCAATAAGCAAAACTTGCTTCCAATTGGCCCATTATCTGCAAGTGACAACGGCAACCGGACGAATCTTCCTAGCAACATGTCACAAAATCCAACACATGATGGACATTGTATGGGGGGGGGGGGGGGGGGGGGGGTACTTACTACTCGCGGTGGTAAGCAAACCATTGACCCACTCTGCCATGCTGATGAGTGAATAGGTGACCAACAGAATCTGATAAAGTGTAAGAAGTGATGCTGAAGTAGAGGCTAAACACTGCAAAAAGATGTGAAGTGCCTATAAAGGTAAATCCTATGCCTAGGCCACACCCCCATTTCCTCAGAGATTAGGTGAAAAAGACCGAGGATGGTAAATACAGGCGTTTTATAACAAGAGGAAGCAACTTCATCAATGTCCTTTGTAGAAGCTTAAGAAAATGCACGGTACGCCAAATTTATGAAAGATCTGGTCACAAAGAAAAGATCGGTCACTTTTGAGGAGATGATAGATGCAGCTTGCAGTGCTATTGACAAGATCTATGGTCCAAAAGAACGAATATACGAGATGCGTTAACTGATTCCTTGTACAATCGGGCTATTATCATTTACGAAAGCATTATGTGATCTGGGGGCAAAGTAATCTCATGCCCATCTCGATTTACAAGGCAATTTGGGGTTGGGTGACCCAAAGCCACTGCAATGCGGCTATGATGGCTGATCGAACAGTAAAACGACCTATAGGGATCCTCCACGATGTGCTAGTAAAAGTGGAGTCTTCATATTTCCATCAGATTTTGTTATTCTGATTGACGAGGTCGATTTGAGTGCCCCATTATCTTGGTAGGCATTCCTTGCTACGAGAAAGAGCCTTTAGTATACATGAAAAGGGACAAAGAAATTTCGATTGAACAATGAGAAGTGACTTTTAATGTTGTAGGTCAATGAGGCAGAGTGGTGAGTCCAATCGGCATCTGCTATATCCTACAACATGGGTGAGACATCTGAGACAACAAATAGAAGAAAGTCTAGGTGTAGAAGCCTAAGTGGCAGTAATAAATGAAACTTGATAGTGATTGTATTGAAGGAGTTGAGTCATAGCGCGGCTCTTGAACCGAGGTGATTGTTCGGTGTAAAACCGAAGAATTTGAGCTTGATATGAAAAAGCGCGAGTCCCCACCCGCGAAACCATCGATAGAGGAGGCTCCAAAAGTTGAATTCAAAGCTCTCCCACCTCATCTTAGGTATGATTCTTAAGGAAATGTGGACACTTAAACGGTAATCATTGCATCAGACTTGGAAAAAAACATAGGTTCGAGTTGGTGAAGGTACTAAAAGGTCAAAACGAGCTATTGGGTGGACCATTGCGGAATTATTGGATCCCTCCTGGGTATTGCTTCCAATAAAATCACTCATGCTGATCATAAAGCGACGTATGAGCAACAGAGAAGCTTGGTCCTCCTATGCAAGAGGTTGTGAAGAAGGAAAAAAATTATCAAGTGGTGGATGCTGGCGTAATCTATCCAATCGCCCATAGTAGTTGGGTATGCCTGGTTCAGTGTGTACCTAAGAACGGGGGAATGACTATGGTCACCACGAAAAGAATGAACTTGTCCAATGAGACCGTAACGATGGATTGTGGGGGGGCACTGATTAAAGTCCTTTAAACTGAAACTCATGGACTGAAAAAAAGACATTTTCCTATGCCCTTCATGGATCAGATGTTGGATAGAATTGCCGGAAAAGGCTGGTATTGTTTTCTTGATGGGTATTTGGGGTCCATAATCAGATTGTTATGACACCAGAAGATCAAACGAAAACCATCTTTCACTTGGTCAATATGGGACTTGCGTTCAGAAGAATGACGTTTGGGTTGTGCAATGCACCGCAACCGTTCAGAGAGATGATGTCAATATTTTCTTGACATCGCGGAGGATTCTATAGAGGTTTTTAGATGATTTTTCTGTGGTTGGTGATTCATTGCGAGCGGTGACTTAACCAATTTATCAGAGGTTCTAAGAGACTGTGAAGACTGCAATTTGGTACATTAAACTGGGAAAAGGTCATTTCATGGTGAAAGAGGGTATTGTGTGGGTCATCGCCTTTCAGAAAAGGGCATAGAGTGATCGAGCTAAAGTTGAGGTAGAGAGAGACTTGCCCCCACCAATATCTGTGAAGGTGTGAGAAGCTTTCTTGGGCATGAAGGTTTTACCGAATATTCATCAAAACTTTTCAAAGATTGCACACCCCATGTGCCAACTTGCTGGAGAAAGATTGACATTTTGTTTTGATGAATCTTGTCTTAAGGCATTCAGTGAACTAAAAGAAAAATTGGTATTGCGCCTATCAGTATTTACCCAGATGGAGCAGTCCATTTGAGGTAATGTGCGATGCTAGTGGGTAGCTCTTGCCTGTAGTACCTGGAAAGAGGAAAAAACAACAAATCCTTCACCCCATCTACTATGCAGTAAAGCCCTAAATGAAGGCCCCTCAGAGAACTACACAGTGACTGAGCAAAGAACTCCTAGCCAACGCCCGTACGCCCCTGTTTACTTTTGAGAAATTTTGCTACTATTTGCTAGGTACTAGAGTTATAGGCATAGTTACATTCAGAATTGATATATTTGATGGCGAAAAAGGAAGACGAAACCAGGCTGATTTGTTGGGTATTACTGTGCAAGAAGTGACTTTGAAGTGCGGATAGGAAAAGGGGACTGAAAATCAAGTTGCGATCATTTGTCTCGTCTAGAGGATGAGCTATGAGAGAGTTAGGGTATAAGACTGGACATGAGACACTTCCCCGAGAACATGTATGGCTGCTTCCAAGACTGATTCCAGGTTCGCAGATTTTGCCGAACTATCTAGCATAGTGATATGTTCATCAAACTTGTCTTTCATCACAAGAAAAAAGTTCATGTACGATGTGAAAAGTTCTTGTGATGAACCATACTTGTATAGGAGGTGTGCCGACGGGCTTATTCGGCGTTGTGTGCCAGATGTGAAATTGAGTGTGTTGGAGCATGCCATTCTTCACCTGTTGGCGGACATCACAGTGGTACTGCAAACCGATCACAAAGATATTCAATGTGGTTACTATTGGCCAACTCTTCATAAATCATGCTCAGGGTTTGCTAAAGGCATGTGACAAATGTTCAACGTGATGGGGGTATTTTCAAGAAGCCAAGAGCTCCCTCTAAACCCATTCTTGTATGAGTTGTTTGATGTTGCGGTTATTGACTTTATGGACGTTTTGTGCGTTCTCATGGGATGAAGTACATTCTAGTTAGCAGTTGATTAGTATCTAAATGGGTCGAAGCCATAGCCCTCGCAAACAATGAAGGGAAGAGTGTCCTGCATTTTTAAAAATAATATATTCTCTCGTTTTGGCACCCCAAGGGCGATTTTAGTGATGGGGGCTCCCACTTCTGCAACAGCTTATTCAAAGGGTTATGGAGAAATATGGGGTTAGCCATATGTGGCCACTACCTTACCACCCTCAAACTTCATTCAATCAAATGCCCATCTAGTCGCTTGGTGAACCTCGCAATCTTCCACTGTATCTTCCACCCATACGGCTCAGATCAGTAATCGAACTTCGTTGCATCCATGGCTGGATATGATGAGAAGAGTGGGCCTTTGTGCCTCAGTTTTGGACCCAGCAGCGGGGTGGTAATGGTAGAGGGATGTGCAGGAAGAGTCGGGACTGGGCTTACTACCCGGGATGTAGAACTCGACCGGGGGTAGTGTCAGTGGGAAAGTCTTGTTCGTAGCGGTGGCGGGCTGGGCCCCGTATCAGCCAAGATCATCAGTAAGTGTGGCACGCTCGGGGGGCCCTCGACGTGCTGGGGCAACTCATTGCCTGTTCTGATGAGGCGATGTCACGGTGCCCTGCGGGGGTCTTCAACTGATCTTGTGCCATAGGCACACCTGCGGTACTGCAAAGGGCGAAATCATCACGACGGAAGGGATAGGTTCAGTAGTGACCTTCTTGAATTGCCTCTCGTGCAGAAGCCTAGGAGGAGAAAGCCATGCGAAGTCGACCCGAATCAGGCTATACTCGCTGCTTCAAAACTGCTCGTCCCAAGTGACGATATATATCAGTAGCTGTGGGGGAAAGGAAGTGGAGTGAGGCACGAGCAACCACAAGATAACTTCGCGAACGAAGTGAGTTTGGCCTTCTTGTGATGGCCCCCTTTGGATCAGTGACCCAATCTGGCACCTCTCCGTTGACTGATGGTGCAGGGCCATCACACTCTGGTGGTCTCTCTTAGTGCTGCTCGCGCAAGAACTGGCATCCTTCACTATCTGCCGCGGTAGCGAACTCGGCAGTGTGGGGAGTCCACGTAGTCGTCTGTAACTCTCGCCGTATAGGACCGGCCGATACCTGGCAGGGAAAAATGTCAACCTGAACACCCCGACATGAACCTGCTCCAAGTGGGGGCCTATTTAGGGGGCGGAGAGCAGCCCGCTCTATCATCTGTGATCGGCAGAGTCGCTACGTAGGATGCGTAGAACTCTCGGACCACTTACTCGCTTATCTCCCAACGGGGGGACTGTCACTCTAAGCGATGCCCTGGTGAATAGGTTGTGGATCTCTGGCATCGATGGGAGACATCCCTTGTAAGTACCCCCGCTCCAAGGTGAGTTCCGAGTCATTACTCTTATCAGTCAGAATTTGGCGTATGGAGTAAACTTGAAATAGGCTTCGACGCACACCGGTTGGGTGGTCAGAGGCGTGGGGATGGGGACCTGGGCATGGTGGGCGGATGTAGAGCATGAACTGTCAGCCTCATCAGACGAGGCCGGACGCTTCAGCAGTGACGGGTGACGGGGACCTCAGCAGAGCATGAAGCTTCCTCGGCACAGGGTACTCCTAAGGATCCAAGAAGCGATTCCGTCATTGTGGATGACCCAGAGGGTTACGGTATGTGCCGGTAGTGTGCGTCCTCATCAAGACTGGGAGGAGTGACTACGCCGGACGCCAACCTTTTGGGTGTGGCTCTAGGGGGAATGTGTATACGGGAAAGGGCGGATGGTGCCTGGGGCGTAATCAGGGGTCCCGTCATCATCAAAGTCGATGACATGCGGGCAGACGGGGGCGCACGGATATATATCGCCCACGTGCATAAGTGCGGTCTTGCTTGGGTCCTAGTCGATAGTACCTGTAACGGAGCAATATTAGTATGGTAGTAGCAAGCAGAAGCAAGCCAATATGACATAAACTTGAAAATAGTGTGTTAGTAATATTGAAACTTGTATGCACACGAGGGACCGATGACGCGTCACGTGAAATGACGGACCGTCATGAGGTCGTCGTATATAAATTTGGTTATTGCTATATAAAGAACCCTGAAAGAAGGGGTCTGATCCTTCATGATGGTCGAGCAGGACGGACCGTCGTGAGTACCACGGTCGCGTAGATAAGAGTCCATCGTAGGACACTTGGAAAATGTGGGAGAAAACCCACATTGATCAGAGGGGTCTCTGACACATGACGGGTCGTGTCCAGGACGGACCGTCGTGGGGCTAGAGGTCGTCGTAAAGAGATCCATCGAGGACATTAGAAAATTGTGCGAGACCCTTATCAAGGGGTCTCGGACCATCATGAAGGTCAAGAAGGACGGACCGTCAGGGGTATGCGGTCCGTAGTAAGAGGTCCACGTAGGACACTTAGAAAATACTGAGAGACCACGTAGAAAACAGGGGTCTCTAACCAACCAGCACGGTTGTACAGGACGGACCGTCGTGAATACGATGCGTCCGTCACGGGCAGGTTGCTAGGGCTTATAGAATGGACCTACGAACGGGTCCGTCGTGTGTGCGACGGTCCTCATCAGGGTACAGAGTTCTGAGGCTCGGCCAAGAAAACTACAGGTACTACAGCACCCCCGATGAACCACACAGGCTTGTTTGTAGTGTTGTGGACCCTTATTTATCTATCCACTACCTGGAAACTACCAAAAGCAAAATCACTATGCCTAGGGTTATCGACCTGGCAAATTCGAACTTTGAGCTGGTTAGACATAATAACCTCAAGGAAACAATATAGATAAGAAATCTAGCTAATAACACTATAAACCAAAAATTCAAGATAAATGAGTCTTAACCATTAGAGACACATACCTTGAAAATGGAAGAAGAAAGAAAACACAAGTGGAGGATGATTCAGGTGGCAAGGTAGATTACCAATCAGCAGCCACCAGCACCCACTAGTGATCAAATGATAAAGGTTTGGGGAGATTTGTGGGAGTATATGATCAGTGGGGGAAGTGTGGAGTTAAAAGAGAGGGGACATGAGAGGAATTTGCGAAGTAATGAGTGTGAAATATGAGGGGTGGGAAGTATAAAACGGTCAATTTTGAAAAGGGTCACAGCGGGCGGGTCGGTGTAGAATTCATTAAATCACGCGACGATTCCCCTGACGACGGTCCATCGCATTTGTGACGGCCGTCGTAGGTGCCGTCGTGGGTGCCTAATATCAATATGACAGAAATACGTACCTGGTGTGACGGATGTACCCGACGGCCGTTGCATGTGCACGGTCCGGTTCGGTGTATCCATATGGCTACTGCGGTAGTGTATCGCAGAATTTCTTGGTGATGGCCTTCAAATTTTAAAAAACCCATTAATAGGAAAAAATGCTACCATTATTAAAAGCGATAAAGTATTGGGTTGCCTTCCACAAGCCGCTGATTTAATGTGCGCGCACGACTGGGGACACTTGATTACTCGACTTCATCAAGAGGTACGCCTCGATCATTCATTCGCCGATTCAGCATGCTGAGATAGATGTTTTATGCGCATGTCCATTCACCTTGAAAACCGGCACACCCTGCCTTCAGTTTGCCTGGAACAAGCTCTGGAATTTGGCATTGAATAAAACGCTACCAACCCCCAACCCATAAACTCTGTTTGTCCATTTTGTTGTCATGGTACTTCTTCATTTTTCTTTGTATAGGGTGAGCTTTTCATAGGCTTCAGGCGACGAATTGCATCAAGTTCATTCAACCCATTTAACCGTGATCTGCCAGCATTCGTTACAATCCAATTTTTGAATTACTTGCTAGGCCCACATGGCTTTATGATCTAAACTCAAACACGTAGATGACAACATTTCCTATATACAAGTGGTATGGAGACCATTACCAATTGGGAGTATTATATGTGTGCCGGTTCATACGCCCAAAGAGCATCATCAAGCCTCCTGACCAATCTGTTCTACTAGCAGTTCACGTGTTTTGGACAAAATCTGTTTATCTTCGATTAGACACTTCAACTTGCCCACT